>CM035407.1:42972601-43180101 GCA_020310875.1 Ceratopteris richardii
CACATACACACATACACACACATATATGCATACACGCACACATAGAGAGACATACACACACATACACATACACATACATGGATACATAATGCATATGCATATGCATACATACTTACATGCATACATAATGCACATGCTTACATACACATACATAATGCATACACACACATATGCATACATAAAGCATACACACACATACACACATATGCATACATACATGCATACACATACACACATAGACACATACACACACATAGACACATACACACACATAAGCACATACACTTATAGACGCATAGCGACACATACACATAGGCACATACAGATATACACACACACACACACATACACACACAAACATACACACATAGACACATACACACACATAGATACATACATACACAGAAACACATACACACACATAGAAACACATACATACACATACACACACACACATATACACACACACACATACACACATAGACACATACACACATAATGATGCATACACACACATACACATGCATACACATGTACAAACACATATACACACACACACATACACACATACACACACATAGAGAGACATACTCACACATGCATACATATACATAGATAATGCATATGCATATGCATACATACATACATACATGCATACATACACATACATTAATGCATAGACACACATATGCATACATAATGCATACACACACATATACATACATACACGCATACACATACACACATAGACACATACACACACATACACACATACACACATACACACATACACACATACACACACATAAACACATACACACTCATAGATGCACACACATACACATAGACACACACACATACACACACACATATACACACACACATACACAGATAGACACATACACACATAATGATGCATACACACACATACACATGCATACACACATAGACACATACACACACACATACACACACATACATACACACACACACGCATACATACACATACTTAATGCATGCACACATACATATGTACACTTATATATATTGATTTCTAACCATTTGTTTTTATATGTTAGGTATTATGGATCCTAGTAGAGAGAAAAAGGCGAAACTGACTCTCATAAAAAGTCTTATGAGAGCAAGAGTTCCGTCTGATAGTTTAGGGGCCATCATGCGTGATTACTCAAAGATGTCTGATGGGGAGCTGGACTATACAATCGAGATGCTTACCCAGCGATCAGAGGAGGGCTATTCTGCAGCTCCACATGCAGGAAGAGATCTATCTGCTCATAGGTATGTTTTTTTTTTCATAAACTTTTTTAATGATATTATAACACATATTTTTATTTATTTTTTTCTATCTATTTTCAAGACACCTATACCACCTCCAAATCATGATAGCAGAGTAGAGTTGCCTATGAGGACATGCATAGGCACCATAGGACTAGAGTGCAATATAGAGCAAGAGGGGAACATTGTGTACATGGGGAATGGATTGGAGTTCAAGAGAAGAATGCGGGCACTATGCGACTCTTACCTGCACCTTGTCCACTTACCATGGAAGTAAGTAAAAATTTTACATATAAATTGAAATAAATATCTTATGTTTTATTTACATTATTTTTTTTATTTTTGTAGTGAGCATGATGAGAGGGATAAAAAATACATACTTAGTTCATTTGAGACAAAGTTTGGGATAGGATGGTTGCTTAAGTGGTGTCTAAAAGAGATGCAGACACTTATGGCTCATCATTGCGATAATGCATAGTATGCACTGCTTTTATGTATATATATGTGGATATGAGTATGTGTGTTTATGCATGTATGTATGTATATGAGAGAGAGAGAAAAAAAAAGAGTGAGACTAGAGGTACAAATACACGCATACACACACATATACATCATACATGTACATTTACACACATATACACATACATGCACATTTATACATACACACACATACATGCACATTTTTACACACACATATACATGCATGTTGTTACACACATATAATGAATACACATAGACACATACACATACTTACATACACGTACACATACTCACATACACATACACATGCATAATCATATGTACACACACATAGACTCATATAATCATATTTACATGCATATATACATATACACATGAATATATACACACACACACACACAACACATGCATATGCACATATAGATACACATACATACACAACACATGCATATGCATAAATAAATAAATAAATAAATAAATAAATAAATAGCTTCAAGTTATTGATCGATAACTAGAGTAGTATTTACTATCTAATCTGCTCATGTGTTTTCATTATTGCCATCATTTTGGTAAGATATCAATATAGTCTCATCTTCATTATCCTTATTGATTTCACTTATTTCTTCTATTGTTAAATCTATGTTCTCATGAATCACATCATCTATTGATGGATTAATATCTATTTGTGGTAATTCATCCTCCTCATCAGTAGAATCAACATGTAGAGAATTATCCTCTTCATAAAAAAGATTAGTATCATTATCACGTATAATGATTATAATTTCTATTTCAAATGTTGATGTATCAGTATCTAATGCGAAATCATCAAGAGGACTTTCTTCGATCTCTCTAACAATAAACTATTCAAACAATGACCTACCTCTAGGTTGCACATGAATGACTTGCCACCAAGGATGAGCATCTGGGTTTTTATAAAAAAATTATTGTTCAATATGCTTAGGAAGAATATATGGTTCTTTAGTAGATCGCATTACCTTGGAAGAATCAATTGCCCAAAACCCAGATTATTCCTTTCTTAATGTGGAATTACTACCTTTATACTCGGCTCGAAACCAGTCAACCTTCAAAATGACCTATCAAAATATATAACAACAAAAACCCATTATTAGGTGCTTAAAAAAATAACTAACTCTATCAAGAAAATATAAAATTTTTTCTACCTATTTGAATGTACAAAATGAAATTTCGTAGATACCAACAATAGTTCCTACGTAACCAAGTTGGCTATCTATAAGGTTCGTCTCTTTTGAGCTAGCACGTGATAGTTGCTTGAAAGAAGCGACAATACTAGAATCCTTTGTTTTACGTAAAGAATGAATGGCTTTGATTCTAATATGCTGTCCAAAAGCCCACATATTAGTGAACATTCGAGCTTGCAAAATAAATTCAATTAGTAAATATAAACAAACATACATATATGAAAAAAATAAAATATTATTTTAATAAAATTACCTTTCATTCACAACCTATCATTAACTCTCTTTGCTCATCTGAGATTTCTTCATTATTTGCATTGGCGCATTGCAAACAACTATACAACCAATCCGTGAAAGAAGATATATCTGTAATCTCGTTATTATCGATATTACATCTATATCTTTTGTTTTTTTGCCTTTTACTCCAGAGATTTTGAAGTTCTTCGTACTTGCTAAGGAATGCTTGCATGCATTCACTATTATATGCTACAAAAGTAGAAACATCATTTTTTTCTTGAAATGTAAATAAGAATGGAACCCCCTTACCTGATAATACCTCATCTGTTATTTTTGAAGAAGACTCGTTGGTCCATGCACGTGGAACTTCTTCATGAACTCTTTCAAGGTACTCACTAACGTAATACAGGGACTATAGTAATATTTAGTACCTACAACAATTTAGTAATACCAGTTGTGAGATAGATCAAACCCTTTGTATTTTAGACCATTCGCGCTTAAGGGTGATGCTCAAGCAAGATAGACCCCATCATAGGGTGGGTTGGCTGCACCTGGACCTAGTTTGTTTAAAATCCCTTGTGTTATTCATAAGACTAAGGTTATTATCACCCACTACTTCCAGAAGTATGCCAAGCCTAGTAAAGCTTGGGCCAAAGCTGTTGGAGACATTCAGGCTCTCTTTAGGCACTTCAAGAAGTTGAGAAGAGAAGCTAGAGCCAAAAGAAGACGTGATCTTGCCAAGGCAATAGATCTTCTGGCTTCCTCTCAAAGCCCTAATAAAATGGACCTGATTTTATCGCTTCACGAGAAGCTAAGATATGAAGAGTATCTTGAGGCTAGTAATATCCTTACCTCTTCAAGAGAATTTTGGGCTGGAAACTTGACAAACCTACCAAAAGTATGTTCACTCTTTTGAAAAGAAAAAGATCAAGGATTATAGTCCTTTCCTTAAGAAAAGGAATGGTGGAATTGCTATCTTTGTTGAAGAGAACTTGCAGGAGGCTACTAGCTTCTTTACCAATGTTTTCTCTAGTTCTCCCGTGTGGGGGGAGGATATCCATGGAGCCAAGGCCCTCATTGCTCTTAAAAGCAAAAAAAGCTATTCCTCCTATTGTGGCTGTCATGCAAGACCTGCCCTTCAGTGCCGATGAGATTAAAGAAACCATTTGTAAATTGAAACCTTGCAAGACCCCTAGGCTTGATGGTCTTCCTAATGAGCTTTTCATTGCTTTGAAACATTTCTTAGCTCCTTACATTCTATTGATTTGGAAGGATTCTCGTAGCCGGGGCACTCTCCCTATTGAAGTTAACACTCGAGTTATAAAATTGATACATAAAAAAGGACCTAAAGAGGATTTGAACAACTCGAGACCTATTACCTGTTCGACAAGCATCTACAAAATCTTTGTTTCTACCCTTGCTAGAAGATTGAGCCCTATTATTAAAGACACCATCCTCTATGAACAAAAAGGGTTCATTAAAGGTAGGTTTATCCTTGATGGTATTATTTCCCTTTGTGAAGGGATGGATTATGCCAAAGAGTCTAATCAACACTATTATTTCTTCAAGATAGATTTTGACAAGTCCTATGATAGGATTGAATGGGATTTCATTATGCAATCCCATCATGACATTGGTGTTGGTAAGAGATTTGTTAAAGCTATTCGTACTCTATTTACAAATGCCCACTCTAGAATTTCTACAAATGGTAGCCTTTCCCCTCATTTTAGACTTAGAAGGTCTGTTCGTCGGGGTTGTCCTATAGCCCCCCTTTTGTTTGCCATTTCTAGTGATGCCCTTGGGTGGTTGAAAAAGGATGCCCTTGAAGAAAAAAAAGGTAAAGGTATTAGTCTGCCTAGTTGTGATAAACAACTTTGTTTGCAGGCCGTTGCTGATAACACCAATATCCTCACTAAATCCGATGATGATTATGCTAATTGTATCAACACATTTTGCGTGGAGAGTCCTTCACACATAAATCACAAGAATAATGCCTTCCAAGCCTCTCATAATTTGGTGCCTAATTTCATTCGCAATCTAGGTTGTGAATTCATAAGAGATGGTGAAATCTTGAGATTTTCTTCGCATGCCTATGGGTTTCCAAGTCTCTTTAAATCAAAGGTGGGAGTGGGTTATGATTGGCTCAAAAAAAAAACGATTTTTACTTGGTATGCCTATCAATCTTCTCTTTCACATCATGTTTTTGTTCTTAACCATTACATTTTGCCTCCTCTTGTTTATTTCCTTTCTTGTTGGATGCCTAATAAAGCTCATAAGAATCAGATTATTGGCTTTTCTAGAAGGTTCTCTTGGGGGGGGGGTGAGTCTTTTAGATAATAAAATCCCTAAAGTTGCTTGGAAAATCTATGTTTACCTAAAAAAGAAGGGGGTCTTGGGATCCTTTGTCCGATAAAAATGTTCTCTAACTTCTCTGCTAAATCGATAGCTAGGGCTTTGGATTCTTAGGACTGTTGGGCTCTGTTAATGAAAAGTAATGTTCACAGATCTAGGTTGGCTAATTAGAAAGCTTGGAATAATCACTCTATTTGGGATATTGTTGCTTGCTTCCACTCCTTCCTCCCCATTGGCTCCACCTTGTGTTGTAGGATGTGGAATGCTTGGATGGATGTGAAAAAGTATGTTTGCCCAGATAACAAATTCTTTAATTTTCTTAGACTTTCTCCTATAGGAAAGCTTGTGGAGTGTGTGGCTGTCTCTTTGGAATATGGACATGTTGGCATCAAAGAACATAAATGTTATAAGCTTGGTTTCACCACCTGGAAAGATCTCACTAACAATGGTGAGATTCTATCTCAAGAGAAAATTATGGGTACTAATGCTTCTTCTTGTTGTGTGCACATCCTCCTCAAGCACAGGAAAATGCTAGTGGATAGGACTGACATTTCTCTCCGGAGGAGGAACATCTTGTTGTCTGATATTGCACACGACATGCTGCTGAAGTATAAGAAGAAAAGAGGGTCCATCTTACAAATCCTCCCTAATCTTAACAATAAATGGGAAATCAATTAATTGGAAGCCTAAAGAATGGTGCCATAGATCCTCTGTATTTGGAATTTGCCTTATAACATCAAACACTCTGTTTTGCTCTGTCTTATCCTGGACAATGCAGTTTGGTGTGGAAGCAAAGACAAGAAATACAATATAAATATTGGTGTATGTAAATTTTGTGACAAAGTGGAGGATGTCCCCCATCTATTTCTCAATTGTAGGCATGCTCAAACCTATTGCTAGGATCTTCATCCTTTCTGTCTGAAGCACAATATTAAGCTTAGCAACGAAGAGATTATTCTTGGCTACTGAAACAACTTTGACTTTATTTTGTGGAAGATATGGAGAGCTCACATCCTCTCGCACATTTGGAGGAGCGGGAATGAAGCTTCTTTCAACAACAAAGTTTCTAGATTGTTTTTTGTCTCCTGCTTCAAGGGCCTCAATAGAATTGGGAATCAGTGTATAGCCTCTATGTCTACTGCCCATACTGCTGATTTCTCTCTGAGAAGGCATTTGTTTGATAATGCTCCCTAGAAAATGCAGAAGCACACTCTTGACTCTAAACTCACCCACTAGAAAAGACATGCTTGTACTGTGTAGCTAATGACATTCTTTTGGCCTATCTGTACTCACCCTTTATGTGATACTCTCTGATTGGCCCTATGTTGGCTTGATTTAGCCTTGTGCTTGGGACATTGATGCCCTTTGTACATATTTACATGCCTTTATTAATATACTTCTTGTCTGTTAAAAAAAAGGGATATTTTTGTACAATTTTCTTATGGGTTTGTACTCTGGTTTTTCTCTATTTTTGTATGTATGGATATGTGTTTATGACTGTTTGTATCTCTCTCTCTCTTTATATATATATATATATATATATATATATATATATATATATATATATATATATATATATATATATATATATATATATATATATATATATATATGTATATATATATACATATATATATATATATATATATATATATGTATATATATATATATATATATATATATATATATATATATATGTATATATATATGTGTGTACGTATGTATATTATGTACACACGCATATACATATATACACAAATACGCACACAAAACGCGCGCATATATATATATATATATATATATATATATATATATATATATATATATATATATATATATATATATATATATATATATATATATATATATATATATATATGTGTGTGTGTGTGTGTTTGTGGGTGTGTGTCATGTGTGTGTACGTATGTATATTATGTATTCATGTATGTATATATGAAGGTAAATTCGTATATATGTATATAAATATTTGCATGTACTTATGTATTATGTATATGTATAAAACTCTATGATTCATGCACGTATGCATATATTTATGTGCGTATTTATGGATGTATATATGTATGAGTGTGTATATGTACGTATACATGTATGGAATTACGTATATGTGTATAGATTTATGTAAGTACATTTTGATGTATATGAATTTATTGCATGTATGAATTGCTCTTGATAAAATCATGTTCTTGATTGATGACCTATTTCAAAAGCGTTACATTTGTGATTATTGGATACATACATTTGTGCATATATTTCAATTAAAATACCTGAACTAGAGTTAGGCGATATTTAAATACTTAGGATTAATCATTAAAGTGGATTCAAGTGTTTATCCCAATATTGAAATGGCTCTATTGTGTATCGTGGTGTGTATAGCTACATGTACCATAAGCTAATTTTCATGAAGCTTCCTACTTTAATAGGGGCAAGTACTCAACATGCTCACCGAATTTCAAGCAGTTTGCATTATTTTGGTAAGTAGACGGATCTCTAAAGGTGTGGACCTATAGTAAGAAACATCACTCTGTAACTCATGTACAACGGAAATTTTTCAGGTTTCTATCTCATCATGGGAATTTCTAAATGATGATACTTTTCTTGGTTTACATACCCTCTGTTTTCTAATGTTTGGCTATAAAAATTCATGATCTTTGGAATTTTGAGTGGAGAGAAAATCCAAAATTTATCTTGTTATTATGCAAAAACTTCCAAATGAAAACAATTTTTGATAAGTGCTAGAGAATGGTGTTTGCATGAGAACATTGTATAAATCTCAAATGATTTTGTTGTTATTTCATGACTATGAGGTCTAGTTTAGCTCTCTGGTCCCTCTAGTGAGGACTCTCTAAAGAAGCTCATAGAGCTTTGGTGATTATACCATTTCTCTTTGTTACAATTTCCCATAAAGGTGAATTCGTTTATACATGATTGGGAGACTAAATGGTTATGTTACTCACTCGCTTTAGGTGGTTTGGATCTTATTTGATAAGTCTAGTGATGAAATCTAGTGTCTCATCCAGTCATGAAAAAAAAAATTCTGAGTCCGTGTAGACACTGATTTGGAGCTCAGCTAGCTCTTACCATGAAATTAGATGGGAGGACCAGCAAACGATGACGGCATTTTTTTGCTCCCCCGACCTAAGACGAAAAGAGATTGAGGAACTGGTCTTACTTTTCCTTTTTTAAAGAATCTCCATCGTGGGTATCAACTCATCCCATTAAGCTTGAATTAAATGAAAGGTCCAAATAAAAGCAAGCACAACACTTATGAGATGCAAAGTATCCCAAGTAGGGGTTACATGTTTGACACTACCATGGGAAGGCATGCAAAACATTCATGGAAGCTCCTGTTTTCCACAAAAGACCGGTTAGCTAAAAGCCCGAGGGTCTCCTTAAGTAGAGCTAAGAAATAAACAATTCTAAAGCCAGACAGGATAATTGGTTTGATCAAGGTAGACCGAAAGCCCAACCATATTCCAAAAGATACAAGTTTTAAACATCTCACCACCAATGTGGTGAAGGATATCCGGCCACAAACCAGAGGGGTCCAATCCCCTCTGTTTAGAGACAAAGAGCCCGAGCAACGTAGCTAATACTGTCTTTGAAATTCTTGACTCCATTCAGTTTAATACCGTTACAGATGCGCTCATGAAACAGAAAGGAAGTGACGCAATGTATACTCATAGTCGTACCATTCCAACTTCCTGCATAGACGCGCTACTATATGTTGACTTCTCAGACGAGTTGAAAGTCCCGGAAATATGCAACAATCCATCCAGTAGTGAGAGATGATTAACTATTCTCCTCCTACAGAACGTACAGTTTTAGGGTGCCTAGTGGTTTATCGCATTCATGATCTAATTATCATACAAATCTATGGTAGGATTACATACTTCAACCATGAAAGTATCCAGGCCTACACTATGGCCTGTTGATCTAAATAGGTATTTTATTTATAAACCTATATTGAATATATTTTCTTGTGGGCAAGATGATTGTGAATTTCACCGGCCTTCTCTTGTGATCTTATTCAAATTCATGAACAATAAACATACTTAAAATGATAATAGTATTGGCAGCAGTAATAATAATAATAG
The DNA here is from genome assembly GCA_020310875.1 of Ceratopteris richardii. Lineage (NCBI taxonomy): Eukaryota > Viridiplantae > Streptophyta > Polypodiopsida > Polypodiales > Pteridaceae > Ceratopteris > Ceratopteris richardii. Next base: position 42,982,296 of record CM035407.1, read on the forward strand.
CAGTAGTAGTAATAGTAATGATATCAATAATGAAGCAAAAAAAAAAAATGAATGAAGGGACTTTTGAAAGGATTGGGTACTGTACACGCATCTAAAGATGACCGTAGACACTTGAAATTTCACAAGCATTCACAAAAGCAAGACACGAAAAGGGAAGATAAATTGCGCTCACATACGTGTCTGATGAAATGATACGTATAGAGTCATGCATAAGGCTACTCATACAGTCTTTCTACTATGTTATAATGCACAGAAAAACTCCTAATGGCTTCTTTGTGCTCCATAACTTATAACATGACGATTCAAATCAGGAGGATGCGTTTCCGAGATAAGAAACCCTTTGTCTAATTTTCTATAATGTTTTAGTCTCTTCTTCTGCTCCATTTAATTGGAGGTCTACAACTTTGGATATGCTTTTCAAATGGCCTTGAATGAATTCCGATCAGGAATTCTTGGAAACAAACAGATCTACGTATGCGTTCGATATTTCTCATTGTTTAACATCGCAATACTTCCTCCAACACAGACGTGTTCCTACATCTCGTTAACCACTGATGCTAGTATATAACTCCACCTTGCATTTCAAGTGGTCGTTGTCGCAATGTTTTCACTAGAGAGGCGATACAGTACTTATTGGACACTTTGGGGCTAATAGCTATCGGAATTCTAGTTTCGATCGTACGATCTTTGATCCAAATGCCAACTTGTATTGATGGTAAAGAACTTTATACTCATGAGTTTCAATCAAGAAAAGCATGCAAAAAGGGAGCCCGTCACCATTATCTAGAAACCTGGAGATTCGCCAGGATTTGTTTGATAGCTCGATCCTAATATCATGGATGCCTTTTGCGCGTCTATGTAAAGAATAAATGAATATGTCTGTACTATCGAGATCTATGTACTAATATATTAGCCTTGTTACTGAGTGTTACGCACAGGGACAGAGGCTATGGTGAGGATGCTCAACGTAGAGAGATAGTATATGCAAGAAAAAGAAAGAAATGTGTGCCTTACATTGGTTTGAGAAAATGGTTAGATTTATTGAATGTTGAATGCCTATGGGCATTGATGATAATCACCGAATTAGGTGGTGGTTGCACATGGTTTACTGACAAGGTGCACTAGAAAAGGGTCTCTGCAAAAAAGGGTAGATTCTGAAAAATTTGGAGGTCATTAACAAAAGTGGTTACGATTCCCCCCTTTTTCTAAGCATTGGAAAACAATAGTTGTACATAGTTTGTTGCTACATTGGGCATGTCACATTGGATATTTACATGGGATTTAAATATGTCATAGTAGGCTATCTCATTGGGTTTGATCTACCACATCGGGTAATTGGGTGTGATCTTCATTGGGTTTTTTGTGAACTTGAGGAGAACTCCATGGCTATGATGAAGCTAGTATCTATCACATTGGATAGTATGCTCTATTGTCTTGTATACAGGTGTGATTTTGTTTTCATCACATTAGGATTCACCATTCTAGGCTACTAGGGAGTATTTGTTTTTTTCTTGCAAATTGACAAAATCATATTGGGTTGGCTTGTTAGTTGTGGACTTTTTGAATTGCACCCTCAATGATATAATCAGTCCTTGAGTTTCATTGATGTGTTACACTTGTTGGCACTTGCAAAAAAAAAAATCTATGGGAAGGTCTTACTAGGTTTGTTTGTGACCTAGGCAGTGTCTAATCCCTTACAGGTTTTTGGTTGAAAACATCTGAATCAAATATGGCTATGGAAGTTAATTAGAGGATATTTTGGTAGAGCTACTATTATGACAATCTTGTTCTTGAATATATACATGCACTTCACCACGAGTTCGAATAGTGGTGAGACACCAGACATTGCGTCCTACGACAATAAAACACTGTAACTATTCTCTTGAGTGCTTATTGGGCGTCTTCCACATATGCTCCATGTTTGGTGAGCTTGACCTATAGAACTTTCTCTACTATCTGCCCAACACTAATTTAATTTTTGGTTATGGTAGGCAGATACAGAACTTTGTTCAAAAGATTCATACCACCATTTGATGCCGTAACATTTCCAATTTGCTTGACTGAATGCTTGGTGTTTTCACGTATTTGTACCTCATGCTTTCCTTTGGGTTCTTCTAGGTCAGATAACAGTGCCACATTCCCTGCCACATAATTTGAACAACCCGAATCAATGTGGAAGAGATGCTCATCATTTTTTCCTTGATTCAATGTCATGTTCATAATGAGCAGAGAATCCTCTTGATCTTCATTGTAGTTATTGAAGTCCCTTCTTCCTCTTAATCCTCCTTGATATTTGTTGTTGTTGGAGCCTTGGTGTAATTATGGTTGTTGTTGCCTCCACCATTGTTGCATCTGCCTCTTGTTTTTCCATAGCTTCCCTTATGGAAGCCTCTTCCCCTCTGGTTCCTTGTATTCTTTTAGCATTCTTCAGTAGTGTGGTTATTGAGACCACATATGTTACATGCTGAGTTATTGTAGGGTCTCCTCGTGCCTTGCTTACCTCCGTTGCCCCTACCTCTAGTACCTCTTCCTCTTCTTGCATAATTGGCTTGAGAGATACTAGCTTCTTCATCTTGTTACTTACTTTTACCTTCATCCTTAGCTTTTTTCTTATCTATATAAAGGGCAGAAGATTGATTACCTCTCAGTTTTTCACCATTTCTGTTGAGCTTTGCTTCATGGGTGAACAGTTGTCCCATCAAAGTGTTGAGATTAGGTATGTGCATATCCATGTGGAGATCCATTGCAATGGTGAAGGATTCCCACTTGTAATCAGCTTAAATCCCATTGATTATCTGCCTCACTATGTGTCTACCTCTATCTCTTCTCCAATGCGTGGAAGTTGATCTGCAACATCTTTCATTTTGGCTACATAGTTGGCTACTCCTTGCTTTGATTGCTTCTTGAGAGTTGTGAATTCTAGCCACAACAGATTCTTCCTACCTCTTGTGTTGGAGGAGAAGTATGATGAAAGCACTTCCCAACTCTCATGGGAGGTTTTAAAGTTTCTAACACGAGGTAACAAGAAAATAGGGATTGATTTTAGTAAGTATGACCTTGCAAAGGCATCCTTTGCACACCATGTGGTTAGTCTCTCTTGCTCTTCCATTGTTGGTTGATTCTTGCTCCTGAAGATTGGCATGTCTTCATCTCCTTAGATGTATCTGTATAAGTTTCTCCCTTGAAGGTATGCTTGAATATCTAGGGACCATGCTCAATACTTAATCCTATCCAACTTGTCATTTAAGGATGGAAATCCATCTCCCATATTGATTATGCTGCTCTGATACCACTATTGGAAGAGATGGTGGATAATAACAAGACATGAGTAGGTGTAGCTAAAACCTACTTCATACCTACTACAAATGATGGCTAGAGAGTGTTTTGGGCCTCCTTAGGTACCTAATAAGTATAAATGATCATATATGTTGCTTTGAAGATGATGCACAAGTGATAAGATCAAAAGAGATAGTTGTGTATATGCTCTAATGCATAAAACTTGCTATTTTGGTTGAGACACCTAATTAGTGTTTCAATTAATTCTCTCTGTACAACAACAATTAGAAAAATTCCTTCTGGGAATCTTAAATTAGCTAAACAAGGTACTATTCATGAGTGAAATAATCTAAAATGATGAGCCATGTACTAAGAATTATTTTAAGCAAGTATAGAGACACTCCCAACTTTTACGGGCATACACAGTCATAGACCCGTGAGTAAACTTTGATTAATATTTAATGATTGAGTGAACCAAATTAGATGAAACTTTGTGAGATCAAAAACGATATTATTCTGAATATATCATGCTTTGAATCATCCAAGATGATGCACTACATAGTGAGAACTAGCTTAGACAAGATCACTGTTGTGATGGAGTATGAAAGAGATATGAGAGTAGGAAGTAATGAATATGTATTGACTAAATCATGTAAGAATAGAAAGTCATTGGCAATAAGGTATTGCTCAATGATAGCATAATGAGAGAGCTATGAGGTGAGCTCCTCTTCTCAATGAAGGTAGATTTTAATGATCTCTGATCCTCGAGAATACACGTGGTATTTTCATTCCAAGTTTTATAGCTTTGTGTTGGAGCCAACCATTTGAATTCAATTCAAATCCTCACCTAAAAGTGATCCTAAAGTATAGGATTGATTCTCTCTTGACTTTAATTACCAAATGATATGAGATTCCAAGCTTCCTAACTCCTCATGGGTCTATATAATTTTACAATGAGTAACTAGACTCAAAGTTACAAGAGGTTGTATATATGAAACTTCTCAAGTGATATGCTAATACATGAAACTTGTGTATTCATCAAGTATGGAGGCTTGGGTTTTAATTGCACCAACAAACCCTACTATCAAACATCCTTGTTGTTTTGCAAAGCATATGGGTTGTACTCCCTTCTATAAGGGTTCACATTGACCCCTTCGATGTGGGAAGAATGGCCATGAATAGTCGTTCTGAGGGGGTTTCTCCTCCCGCTATGCAAGGAAATGACTCCTTCTGGGCCACATATTAGGTCTAGTGCACTATAGAGCCTTTCGATTTATCCCATAGGTTCTTGTACAAATTGATATGAATAGACCTATCAAATCGTCCTAAAAAAATAATGATTCAGATGGCCTATGTTTGCATGAACAAAAAGTTCTATATAAAAACTTACCAAATGCATGTTTCAAGTGTTATAGATAGGGGCCTAGATAAGGGATTGTCCCTTGCTAAAAGAGGAAATTATTCCCATTGAAGGTAAAAAGATTGAAGAACAGCTCCTCTCTAGAGGAGTAGTAGGTACTCTAGGCAAAAAACCTCCAGTAAAGCAGGGTAGGAGAAAAGATAAAAATTTAATTTCTTCTTTTGATGTGCTCTTGGAAGATGTGTCTAATCATTTGTCTGAGATAGATAGGTTTCTTCTCAATTCTGAGAAGATACAAATATAGTGAGTGTAGTAGGTACTTCCTCTGAAGGTGGTGAACAGTTTGCCCCCACTCAAAACCTAATATGAAGGTTTCATATGAAGGATGGAATACAATTATGAACAAGAAAAAGCCTTCAAAAAATAACCTCTGCAATTCTGAGTTTGTTACTTAGCGCTCTTCTCTCAATGCTAACAATCATTTGTCTTCTGATGACCATAGGTTCATTGTTGAACTCTCTAACCTGGATGACTCTGAAATTTAAGGGCTCCAAAGAAATGGTACCAAGGTTGAGGAAATAAGATCTTCTGAGTTTGTTACAAAGCGCTCTTCTCTCAGTGCTAACAATCATTTGTCTTCTGATGACCACAGGTTCATTGTTGAACTCTCTTACCTGGATGAATCTAAAATTTAAGAGCTACAAAGAAATGGTACCGAGGTTGAGGGAATGAGCTCTACTCAAAAGCAAAACTCTACTCCTCTAGTTCAGAATGTTTCTAGAGCGTGAAGAAAAGATAGCATTTCCAAATCTTAAAGGAAAGATATATTAAAGAACTTTGTCTCTTTTAATAAGTTAACAAAGAATATAAGGAAATGAGTGAGATGTTAGTGTTTGCTTTTACTTCTCTGTTTTTTCTATGAATAGCATCAATATTCTTTCATATAATATTAAAGTCTTATCGCATCCTTTTGGGGTGAAATGTCTATCCAAGTGGATGTGTGATAAATATCTCCTGCCTGATTCTATTTGCATACAAGTGGTGAAGCTTGCTGGTTCCAAACTCCCGCTGCATCTTAGCATTGTGTCTAATAATCATGTGTGGAAGCATACTGGCCACCCTCATGGGAGAGGTGGTACTGCTATTGGTGTTGCTTAGTCAATTAGTCAATTCATATCACACACCGTTATAAGTCCCTTTCATCAATGGATTCGATTGTCTCTTAGTAAACCTTTTGAATGTACTATTATTAGCATGTATGCCTCCAATTAACCCTTTCAGAGAACTAAATGATGGGAGGAGCTAAAAATGTTGGAAGACCCCTTAATCATTTTGGCAGACTTCAATATGGTTACTTCGATTAGTGATAGATTTGGTAAAAAAGGAAGCTCTATTATTGGTCAAGAATGGCACTCTTGGATCAAACTTGTTAATAATCATGATCTTTTTGAGATATCTTCCCAGGCTCAATGCATGTGGAATAAGAAACAAAAAAGTCCTTACTTTCTTCCCGCTAGACTTGATCAGGGATACATCCACATTCCTTTCTTCCAACAATTTTTGGATTCTAAGATAGAGTTAGACTAAAACCTTTGTCTTTTGGATCACTTTCCCCTTAGTATTTCCCTTAGGCATAATTTCCCTAATGTCATGCCGGGGTTGCTGCACTTAGATCCCTCTCTATTGAAAATCCCATGCGTGTAAGAGAAGACAAAGGCCATTTTCACCCATTATTTTTAAAAATTCCCCAATCGTTGTTTGGCCTCCGCTAAGGCTATTAAAGAGATCCAATCTCTTTTGACTCATTTTTAATGTCTTAAAAGAGCCACTAGAGTTGAAAGGAGACAAGACACACCTAAGGAGATAGAAATTCTAGTTTCCTCTCAAGGCCCCAACAAAATAGATTTGATTTTATCTCTTCAAGAGAGACTTAGTAGTATTCTTTCTTCATCAACAGAATTTTGGGCAGGGAGTCTTGAGAGACCTAACAAGGGTATGTTTTCATTGTTGAAAAAGAAGAAAGATAAAGACTTTATTCCTATGTTGAAGAAAAAGACTGGTGGGTTTTTATAAATGGAGGCCTATCACCTATTTGACTAGTATATATAAGATTTTTTCTTTCTCTCTTGCTAGGAGACTAATCCCCCTTATGAAGGATATCATCCTTTCTACGTAGAAAGGATTTATCAAAGGGAGATTTATGCTTGATTCCATTATTTCTCTGTGGGAAGGAATTGAGTATGCCAATGAGACCAACCAACCTTATTATTTCTTCAAAATTGACTTGGCCAAAGCTTATGATAGGATTGAAGGGACTTTGTGTTACAATCTCTTCATGATATAGGTGGAGGGAAAAGGTTCATAAAAGCTCTCATCACTCTTTTTGGTAATGCCCATTCCAAAATCTCTGTCAATGGTAACGTATCCCCCCATTTTAGTCTTAGAAGGTCTATTAGACAGGGATGCCCTCTAGCTCCCCTTTTGTTTGTTATAGCTAGTGATGCTCTTGGATGGCTTATCAAGGATTCTTTAGAAAGTGAAAATATTGAAGGAATCTCTATGCCTGGATGTGATAAACAACTTTGTTTTCAAGCTTTTGTTGATAATACCAACATAATAGTTAAAGCTGATGCTAACTATGCCAAATGCATTTTGAATTGTCTCAGTACTTTTTTTCTTGCAAGTGGATCACATATCAACCATAAGAAGAAAACATCATTTAAGTCTTTTGATAATCATGTTCTTGAAAGCATTAGCAATATTGGATGTGATGTTATTATTTTTAGACTTTTAGGAATTCCCATGGGATTACATGTAACTATTAAGCAAAGATGGGAATGGGTTATGCAAAACTTCACGAAAAAAAGTTTTTTCTTAGTATACCTATCAATCATCTCTATCTCATAGAGTTTTTGTTCTTAATCACTATATCTTGCCTTCACTGGTTTATTTCTTTTCCTACTGGATGCCTAACAAAAAACATTTTAACAAGGTTGTTTGTCTATCCAGGAGATTTCTATAGTGTGGAAGTCTTATTCATAATAAAATTCCCAAAGTTGCTTGGAAAGTGTGCAGCTTACCAAAAAAGGAAGGGGTCTGGGTATGTTTTTTCCTCTCAAAATGGCTACCAATCTTTTCGCTTAATTGCTAGTTAGATCCATTGATTTTGATGACTTTTGGGCTTTGCTAATTAAATGGCATACTGACAATTTTGCACTCTCAGACTATAAACCTTGGAGAAATCATTCCTTATGGGATATCTTGATCTCCCCTCACTCCTATTTGTTCGTCGGTAGTAGTCTCTATTGTAGAATGTGGTAGACTTGGATGTTAGCTACGATGGCTTGTAATCCTAATAGCAAATTCTTTGAGTATTATGATTTTGTTTTATCATTGTGGAACAATGGAATCATTGGAATTAGGGAACACAAATGCTGCAACAAGGGTTTTACCTCCTATAAGGATCTCACTATTAATGGTGAGATCATGTCTAACACCCAAATTCTGGAGTTGCATTGCTCTTGTGGTTTTTTGCAAGTCCTCTTGAAGCATAAACTAATGCTCCTTTATATAGCTGCTCTCTATACCAGACAAAGACCCATCAAGATGAAAGATGTTGCTCGAGATATTATGAAATGTTGCAAGAAGAAAAGAGGACCAATCAACTTGATTCTTGGGTGCTTGTAATAAATTTGATTTTTCCCTCTAGAATCTCTAGAGAGACCACATTCTCTAGTGTATATGGAGAAGCAGAAATGAAGCAACCTATAATCAAAAGTTCTCTAGTTCTATGTATTTCTCCTTTTACAAAGGACTCAAGAGGATTGGGTTGCAGAGTTTGGACACCATTGACTCTACCCTTGCTAAGGATTTCCTTTTGTCTTAACATATGAGGTCCTCTCCTAACCAGTGGAGATCTTCTTTATTGAAGTTTTACTTAACTGTTGGACATTATATGGTTTTCTTATGTTTGTAACCTATCATATGTAGTGCCTCTCGACTCATGCTCTATATCTTCCCATTAAGATTACTAGGCCATATGTTGTCACCCATGTAATTTGAGGGTTGGTGGGGGGTTTTTCCCTTTGTGCAAATTTACATGCCATCATTAATCGAATTTTTTGTCTTCTCCAAAAAAAAGTTCACTTTTTCTAGTTTGCATCCTATCCAATTTCATGTTTAATTCACACGTGCCATCCAAAACCTTTCACTATGGTTCCTCTTATCATCTCCCTTATTATGATTTATTTTTCTTGCAAAAAAATACCTCTCTTTACACAAATATACATCTCTATTGACTTACATATGGATCTAAATAGAGGATCCCTCTCCTCAAAGTCTTTATCATACTCAGTTGATGGTGTGGAAGAGCTATTGTATTTCATTCTTAAAGAATAATTGAAAGAAAATCAAAGATTTTTCTTCTTTCTTCACTTGATGATAGCGATGATAATGATCTTTCCTAGAAAGAACCAAAAAAAAATGTAAGATTTATGATTTTTTACAACTTCATGTAGATTGAACTACCTTCATGTGGAACAAACAAGTAGCAAATTCATATGGAATATAGTCAAGAAAAAATGAAGACTTCGAAGGAGATGAATCCATGATTCCCATCCTCAAACATACTCAGAGAATTAAAACTTTGAATATATTATTCTTGAGCAATTTATCCTTCATGAAATACATCTATCATGTATATGTGTGGAGTATAAAGGAACCATGTAAAAAGAAACGTTGCATCTAAATTGCACATTTCAATGCTTCATAAACTAATTAATCTTGGAAGAAGATGGATAAGGAGTCATTCAATTCAAGTGTTTATCCATAAGAATCCCTGTCTTTCTTAATGAAGAATCCCAAATTCTACAAAACATAATTGTTTATCCTCAATTTAAGATATCAAAGATTATAGAAATGGCTTTTCTTTTCAACTCTTATGGATTATTAGTAGTTTTATTGTTAGTATGTAGCGTAATTTTGAGAACATGTCTCCCAATCTTATTTCTCAAGAATCCAGAGTGGCATGTTTAATCCCTCTTTGAGTGGCATGTTTAATCCCTCTTTCCAACCAAAGACCACCAAGTACCCGATCAACTTAAGAGGCATCATTGCTTTTCATCTTTCTAAATGTTCCTTGAAATGGAGAGAACGTAATGTCTATGTTCAAGGGAACAGTTACAAATGCCATGTTTTGACATTTCCAAAGGTATTGTTCATGACTTCTTAGAAATCGTTTTGAGTTTCCTTGGCTTTCAAATTTTGTGTGAAGTGTTTTAGAACATTTTCGGGTCCTATAAGGATCTAGAATTAACAAAAGAAATCAAATCAATTATGCGTTTACCTTGAACTAATTTTTTCTCAAACATTATGATTGCACATTGTATCTTATTGGAACGTGCTAGGTGCACATGATCATTCTTTGGTGTTAAATGTATAATGGATGCACTCGACTAATGGGGTGTTGCCAAGCATAGTACTCATCTAGTTGGCATTTGCACCCAATATGGACATCATCTAGCTTCTTGAAGCCAAGGAGTTGAAATATAGGGTGACCTTCAACATGAGGTGACCCTCCCTCCCTCTTGTGCACTCTTAAATAAATGCAACTCATCATTATTAGGCTCACTCTCTTCTTATTCTTTTAGTGCATGGATGTCAATGAAAGAGGAATTCACCAACTTATATGAGCACTCAAATCCAGGTATGAGCTAAGGAACTCAATTGGCCACCTCAATATGGGCGACCCTGCCACCTCCCATGTGCATAGTATAATGAAGCTCACCCCACTTCTTCTAGAGCATTAATCAAGGCTACTCACCTCCCCAACTCCCCATCTTGTGCACATCCAAAGGAAGGCAACTAGGCTCCATTATTTGCAATACAGAGGTGAACCCACTAAATAAATATCTACCCTATTACATGATATCAAAGGCATAAGTTAATTTACCACTATTTTGTAGTGCTTGTAGAGGAGGTATTGGGGTATCCACTTTTAACAAGAGTAGAGAATATGCACTTCAAGTACGTCGCCTACTCAAGGGAGGTTCTCCTTAGGGAAATATACCCTTTACCACTTCTGTGAGCAGGCAGATAACAACAATTGCACAGAATTGTAGCTACTCAAGGAAAAGATTAATGACAAATGACAATACTGGGGGACCAAACCACTCCTTAGTTTGAACAGATGATTACAATGTAAGCCAAGGAAATGCTACAAATGCTGATGCTCTAGGCTAACATGCCACTCTAGAACTAAACAAAATCAATACAAGAGATTCATCCAATCCGTATAATGAACACAATTAGATGCCAACTAGCACTGATCAACACAAAGTATGAAGACTTGCTCTAAGGGAAACAGCATGAAAATACCACTGACTCACATTGAATAACAAACCCAAGCCACTCTCTTCACACTATACTGCTATTAGCCCTCCACTGGGAAGCCCACACTCTATATCATTGCCACAGAGTGACTTCCTACAATAGGCTTGTAGCCACAGAGTGCAAAGAGAGGACCCCTGTACGTATGTAGGTATATGTTTATATAAGCACAAGTCCATTGCTTTTATAGGCTCTAGTAGGCCAAGAGGGCCTTGTCGATTCCTCACGTCCACTGATCAAGCGCCGATTGATTGCCCAAAATTGGAGGGGTAGATAAAATATGCGAGTATATTTAAATTGGATCCTCAAGAATAGGCAGTCGTCATGAATGGTTGGTGGCAACAATCATTTCTTCACTTTCCCTTTTACCATTTACACTTTTACTGCCACTTTTGCATACAAGATGAGATCCTCATTACATGCCGCCCGTGCTATTGAAATGACCCAATGAATGTGAGAGATGGTGAGTGGTGCGGATGGAGGGATTGAGGGACAGTGGATGGAGGGTTGATTTTAATCCCACCAATCCAAGAGCCCAAAGAATTCCTTAATTGGAAGAGTCATCTTCTTCATACTCGAAAAGCACTAACGTAACAACATCAGCAGAACTTTTGCAGATGGAGGGGGACGGTGGAGATGGTGGTGGGGGTGGGGGTTGTGGGGGAAAAGATGAGCGGGTGGAGGGGGTGGTGGAGATGGTGGTGGGGGTTGAGGAGAAAAAGATGAGGGGGAGAGGGGGTGGTGGAGATGGTGGTGGGGGTGGTTGTGGGGGTTGTGGGAAAAGATGAGGGCGATGGAGGGGAACGGTGGAGATGGTGGTGGGGGTGGTTGTGGGGGTTGTGGGGAAAGGATGAGGGGGATGGAGGGGGACGGAGGAGATGGTGGTGGGGGTGGTTGTGGGGGTTGTGGGAAAAAAAAAAGAAGGGGTGGAGGGGGTGGTGGACATGGTGGTCGGAGGGGGATGGAGGGGGATGGTGGAGATGGTTGTGGGGGTGGGTGTGGGGGTTGAGGGGAAAAAGATGAGGGGGGAGAGGGGGTGGTGGAGATGGTGGTGGGGGTGGTTGTGGGGGTTGTGGGAAAAGATGAGGGGATGGAGGGGGACGGTGGAGATGGTGGTGGGGGTGGATGTGGGGGTTGTAGGGAAAAAGACGAGGGGGTGGTGGAGATGGTGGTGGGGGTGGTTGTGGGGGTTGTGGGGAAAACGATGAGGGGGTGGTGGAGATGGTGGTGGGAGGGGGATGGAGGGGGACGGTGGAGATGGTGGTGGGGGTGGGTGTGGGGGTTGAGGGGAAAAAGATGAGGGGGGAGAGGGGGTGGTGGAGATGGTGGTGGTGGTGGTTGTGGGGGTTGTGGGGAGAAGATGAGGGGGATGGAGGGGGACGGAGGAGATTGTGGTGGGGGTGGTTGTGGGGGTTGTGGGGAAAAAGATGAGGGGGTGGAGGGGGTGGTGGAGATGGTGGTGGGAGGGGGATGGAGGGGGACGGTGGAGATGGTGGTGGGGGTGGGTGTGGGGGTTGTGGGGAAAAAGATGAGGGGTTGGAGCGGGTGGTGGGGGTGGTTGTGGGGGTTGTGGGGAAAAGATGAGGGGGATGGAGGGGAATGGAGGAGATGGTGGTGGGGGTGGTTGTGGGGGTTGTGGGGAAAACGATGAGGGGGTGGAGGGGGTGGTGGAGATGGTGGGAGGGGGATGGAGGGGGACGGTGGACATGGTGGTGGGGGTGGGTGTGGGGGTTGAGGGGAAAAAGATGAGTGGGGAGAGGGGGTGGTGGAGATGGTGGTGGAGATGGTGGTGGGGGTGGTTGTGGGGGTTGTGGGAAAAGATGAGGGGGATGGAGGGGGACGGTGGAGATGGTGGTGGGGGTGGGTGTGGGGGTTGTGGGGAAAAAGATGAGGGGATGGAGGGGGTTGTGGAGATGGTGGTGGGAGGGGGATGGAGGGGGATGGTGGAGATGGTTGTGGGGGTGGGTGTGGAGGGAGAGATGAGGGGAACATCTTGTAATCTTTTTGCATAAAAAATCCCTGATACTCCTCAGCAATAATGTCGATGTTCCTCCGCCATTTGATAGATAAATCCCATAAACACCTGGCACCACTACTCGCAAAGGAAAACCATGATCTCGACTGAGCTCCTCTCCATTCAGCTCATAAGCCAAGATGACATCAGCCTCAGCAATTGTTGCCTAGAGAAGGGGTATCGAACCCTTGTAAGGACCCCCATTGTCCATGCATTTGTCAACACCAACTCAACATGCTTTCCACCATATGCTGAAATTCTCGAATATTTTGCTATGCCTACTATCTTTGGCACATCTGAGGGCCGAGCTCCAGACCACATACCATGTCCAAGGGCCTCAAGACCCTATTCAACAACGTTTACTTTCCTAGTCATACTCATGGCAATTCTCCTGTTTCCTGCACACTCAAGATGATATAAGGAAATCTCCTCAAGTATTGGAACTGGACCATGGTTTTGCTTATAGAATAAGTCCACTGAAGTAACATAAGAGCACACTAGTTCATCTACAGGTGGCTCAGCATTGACAGGCAGAGGGGGGAAGGGAGGGCGCTGGGGGCACGGGTGGTGGGGTGGGACTGGGAGGGGATGGCGGGGAAGGAGGAAGGGGAGGGCGCTACGGGCGGGGGTGGTAGCGAGGATAGTGGGGTGGGGCTGGGAGGGGATGGTGGGGGCAATGCATGGGGGGCTAAGGAGGTAGCGGGGAGCAGAGCTCCGAGGTTCGCAGGTGGGGTGGGTGGGGGAGGCTAGAGTGCATGAGGGGCTGAGGAGGTAGCGGGGATCAGAGCTTCAGGGTTCGTGGGTGGGGTGGGTGGGGGAGGCTGGAGCAACCCCGGGGGGGGGGGGGTGGGGGGAGGGGGTTGAGGAGACAACGAAGTTCCTGCGGGGATAGCATGAGGGAGAGTGAGCGGGACTGGTAGGGGCAGGGGAGACTAGTGGGGGCGGGGGAGAGAGGAACTGGCAGGGGTGGGGGTTGCCGAGAGAGAGAGAGAGAGAGAGAGAGATAGATAGATAGAGAGAGAGAGAGAGCGAGAGAGAGAGAGAGAGAGAGAGAGAGAGAGAGAGAGAGAGAGAGGGTGCTACAGACCCCCACATCAAGTCATTGCACTGTCCCGATGCAATTTTTCCTTTTTATTCGCTTATTGAATAGACCAAAATAAACTGCGAACATTGAATGAAATGTGGTATGTATAGTGGATGAAGTTCTTGATCTTGCCTTAATGCAGGTAATTCTTCACCCTCGAGATATTGACCAAGGGTATCCTCTTACCCTGCAAATCCTCGAGATGCATTGCTCCATGTGGTAACACCTTTATCACTCTCTATGGTCCTATCCACTTGGGTGCCAATTTGGTTGGAACTGCTCGGATCTGATGCACCAAAACCAAGCATCCTTCTTGTACTTCTTTAGCCCTAAGATACCTATCGTGTAATCTTTGCGCTCTTCTTGTGTTACCTGAAGTTTTTGCATTGCTCCTTCTCTGTATTCTTCTAGTGCCACCAGTCTCCTAATGGGAGGTTCAATTCCAATGGTTTTGGCTCCAATTTCTCTTTTGATGATAAATTCGAATGGTGCTAATGCCTCTTTTCCATATACTAAGCGAAATGGACTCTCACCAGTAGCCCCCTTCTTGTTGTTCGGAAAGCCCAAATTGCACCGATCAATGCTTGTGGCCAGAAGCTTTGATGATCAAAGGATAATTTGCACAGCAACCCAATCAAAATCTTATTGGAGCTTTCTGCTTGGCCATTTGCTCTTGGATAGTAGGCACAAGATTTTTTATGAAAAACCTTGTACTTTTCAAATATAAATTGGAGCAATTGATTTACAAAATGAGTGCCCCTATCACTAGTGATTTCCAGTGGGAATCCAAATCTTGAGAAAATTCGTTTATACAAAAACTTAGCTACTGTTAAAGCTGTGCAATCCACAGTAGCTTTAGCCTCAATCCATTTAGTTGCATAACATGTGGCCATCAAAATATACTTCTTACCCCTAGGTTCACCAATTGGACTAATTGGTCCTATGAAATCAAGACCCCATCATTCAAATGGGAGCCATCCAGTTGATATGACTAATGGTTGGAAATTCAATTTGGTTGGCGTAGGAACACATCTCTGGCAAACGTGGCATTCATTAGCAAATTTGATCGCATCCTGGTAGATATGAGGCCACCATAATCCTTTGTGGATAATTTTGTGAGTCAAGTCTTCCCCTTTTAGATGCCCTTCACTGTGTGCTGCTTCAAGCAAAAGGTTTACCTCCTCAGGATAAACACACTTTCTCAAGATATCATCCTGACAATATCTATATAAATTCCCATTCATGAGTGAGTACGCCTTGGTTTTAAGGAGTAATCTTCTCTTTTCTATAGGTGTCAAATGCTCTGGGAGTTTTCCAGTAGTAAGAAAATTGAGAATTTCATCATATCAATCAGTCTAAGTTGCTTTTAGGAAGAGATTAATATCCACCAGTTCATCATTAATACCTGTTGCCTTCTCGCTCATTGTGGTCCTAGATACTTGATCGACCATGTAGTGCTCTCTTCCTGGCTTAATATAAATATCAAAGTTGAATTTTTTAAACAGGAGTAACCATCTCCAAACCCTTCCTGCTACTCTAGGCTTGTTTATCGGGTACTTCAAGGGCTGATGGTCAGATATTACTACAAAATGTACCCCAAAAAGGTAATGCCAAAACTTCTGAAGAGCAAATACAATAGCCAAACCTTCCATTTTGGTCGTACTATAGTTCTTTTCTGCCTTGGTGAGTAATCTACTGGCATATGAGATAGGTCTATCAACCTTGTGTGACAATGGTTGAGCTAGAACTGCACCAACAACATGAAGACTGGCATCTGTATGCACATGAAACTCCAATGAACAGTTAGGAACACTTAAAAGTGGAGCAGTACATAGCCTCAGTTTTAGTTCACAAAATGCTTTCTTAGCTTTAGCATTCCATGATAAAGGAACCTTTTTACTCGTAAGCCTTGACAAGGGCTTAGCTATTTCTGAATACATTCGTATGAATCTGCTATGGTATCCTGCATGGCCCGAAAAACTTTGCAATTCTTTTGGGCTTTATGGAATAGGCATGGAGAGGATAGCACTCACTTTTGCAGGATCAACCATTATCCCTTCAGTAGATACTATGTGACCAAGAAGAGTCCCCTTGGTGACCAAAAAGTGACATCTATCAGGATTTAATTTCAAACCTCTTTTAAGACATTGCTAAAAGATTTCCTTTAGATTTTCCAAATGATCATGGAAATCTTGAACTGCTGCTCTTCTATCTGTGCCTAAAAACACTGAAAGGTCATCCATGAAAATGTGCAAAAAGGTTGTTAACCAGTTGCCCAATATAAGATACATTGTTCTATTAAATGAAGCTGGTGCATTCTTCAAGCCAAAAGCCATGAGAGTGTAGACATAAGTGCCCCATGGAGTAACAAAGGCTGTTTTGTCCCTATCATCAGGATGGATCACTATCTGATTGTGGCCACTAAAACCATCCAAGAAGCTATACAAAGTGTGACCGACTACTTCTTCAAGTGCTTGCTCTGTAAAGGGCTGAGGAAATCCATCTTGAATAGTAACTTTATTTAAGGAACGAAAATCAACGCAAACTCTGATTTTTCGACTAATTTTCTTGGGTACAATAACCATAGAAGAAAGCCACCTGGAATGTTCTACTCAAACAATTATACCTGCTTCTTCTAGTTTTATAATTTCCAACTTTACCACCTCTACATACTTTGGATTGAGTCGATACGGCATACTTTTTGTAGGCGCGGCTCCCTCAACTAAGGGTATTCTGTGTAATCCAAGCTCGTCTGGTATCCCTGTTAGATCTTTGTAGGACCATGCGAAGACATTTTTATAAGCAAAAAGTAAAGAAGTTACCTTCTCCAGTAAAGGGGGATAATGCCATAGCCAGGAGGCCAAGTGGACTACTTGAGGGTTGTCTTCATCCGCAAGACTTACCTCTTGAACCAGTGTTTCAGGACTAGTATTGTTTGAGAAATCATCTCCACTGTATGCGGGAGTGGACTTTAGCTTATATTCTGCAATATGTTCTCTGGTCCATCCTTGAGGTATATCTGAAAAAGGAAGATCTTCTTTGCACTCAGGCTCATAACTTTCCTTTTCTAAAACTTCTATAGTTGTTGCCCCTACAATGTTTGTATTCTCCTGCAAACTCTCATTTTTCCAACTCCTTGGGAGCTTCATGGCCTTTTCCTGCAACTCCTTCATCCGCAACTTCTTCTTCTATTTCATTGATTTCCACCGTGCAACACTTTGCACTTCCCATCATCCAATTCAATAATGTATGTTCTTCTTGGGGTAGAGAGGGCATTACCTCAGTGTCCACAGTATATCCAGTTGTTTTCCTTGAGTCGAATCCTTCTTCCAAATGTAGTTGGAGTTGGCTATTGGTGCTTGTTGAAATCCTCAGTTTGTTTTTCCCCCAATCTTGCAAAGCTTTTGCTTGCCTCAACGAAGGCCTCCCCAAGAGTAAAGGGTAAGAAGTCTCCTGTGGAAGTGCAATAACAACAAAATCTAACAACAAAGTGACAACCCTGTACTATCATCAGTACCTTTTCAATAATGCCAACTGAGACAACTCGATGTTGATTTGCTAGGGTAACTGTGAATGGTGCCATCTTGGTGGTGTTCAAATTTAGTTTCCTCATTGTGATATCTGGCAGCAAATTAATACCAGAGCCTCCATCTATAATCACACCTATGAGAGCTTCATCCTTTATAAGAATAGACAGCCTTGAGATTTGGTAGTTTGCCAGGGGTGCAGGGGGAAAATCAACCATGAAACCAACTATACTAGGTGGTTGGATCAAGTGGCAAAGTTTATAATCTTCAATAAGTCACTTCTTATTTTTGAATCCATCCTTATAAGTTCGTACAGACTAACCTTGTGAAGAATGCCTTTCAAAACTTGCTCAATGTTTACCTCATGTGTGTCTGCTTGCAGACTTGTTGGTTGATCCTTTAGTGAAGTAGCCATCCTTTCATAAGCTCCTTCAATATTTGCTTGGTCCTTCTACCCAACCTTCTTTTCTTCTTCTTTACCCTAGAGACCTTGTTGTTCTTCTCTACGGATTGTTGCTGCTTGTCTGGCTCTAGTCATCATGTGCATTGCAGAGGATGAAACAACATAAGACTCAGTGGTCATACCTTCTTCTTGTGGAGAGGGTGCAATCATGTGGATTGGAGCAGGACGACTTCTTGGGTAGTCTTTGGTATAGTGATCCTTAGCCTCTGGACAATGCTGACAAGGAGGTGCATCTTCTAGAAGGGAACACCTATTTTGCATATGGCCATACTCACCACAACAATAACAAATCAAGGGCCTATTATATCGAGGCTTCATTGGCGGATTCTCCTCTCTATTAGGTGCATTTGAAGTACTAGCATAATATGAATCCAAAGCTTGAGGGTTACCTCATTGCTGTGTACCCTTGAGGTAGTAACAATCTCTAGCTTCATGACCATCCTTTCCACAAAATTGACAGCTTACCTTGTTAGGACAATTAGCATTGGAATGTCCATTGTTGTTACATATTGTGCACCAAATCTGCCTTCTTATATCCTGAGTGGTCCGCAAACCTTCTAACTCACGGTGAAGTTAGGCTATAACATGCCACTCTAGAAATAAAAAACATCAATGCAAGAGATTCATCCAATCCGTATAATGAACACAACTAGATGCAGACTGGAACTAATCAATACAAAGTATGAAGACTTGCTCTCAGGGAAAGAGCATGAAAATACCAGTGACTCACACTGAATGACAAACCCAAGCCACTCTCTTCACACTATACTGCTATTAGCCCTCCACTGGGAAGCCCACACTATGTATCCTTGCCACAGAGTGACTTCCTACAATAGGCTTGTAGCCACAGAGTGCAAAGAGAGGACCCCTATACGTATGTAGGTATATGTTTATATGAACACAAATCCATTGCTTTTATAGGCTCTAGTAGGCCAAGAGGGCCTTGCCAATTCCTCACGTCCACTGATCAAGCGCCGATTGATTTCCCAAAGTGGAGGGGTAGATCAAATATGCCACTAGATTTAAATTGGATCCTCAAGAATACGCACTCGTCATGAATGGTTGGTGACAACAGTCATTTCTCCACTTTCCCTTTTACCATTTACACTTTTACTACCACTTTTCCATGGTGAGTGGTGCGGATGGAGGGATTGAGGGACGGTGGGATGGAGGGTTGATTTTAATCCCACCAATCCAAGAGCCCAAAGAATTCCTTAATTGCAAGATTCATCTTCTTCATACTCGAAAAAGCACCAACGTAACAACATCAGAAGAACTTTTTCCAAAGCATGTTCAATGTGAAACGGATGATCAGGGAGCTGATTTATTTCTTTCGATATTTGACACATGAGGAACCAACTGAATTTTCTTGGGATGGGAGCGGAGGTGGTGGAGATGGTGGTGGGGGTGGGTGTGGGGGTTGAGGGGAAAAAGGTGAGGGGGTGGAGGGGGTGATGGAGATGGTGGTGGGGGTGGGTGTGGGGGTTGTGGGGAAAAAGAAGAAGGCGTGGTGGAGATGGTGGTGGAGGGGGATGGAGGGGGACGGTGGAGATGGTGGTGGGGTTTGTGGGGGAAAAGATGAGGGGGTGGAGGGGGTGGCGGAGATGGTGGTGGGATGGGGATGGAGGGGGACGGTGGAGATGGTGATGGGGGTGGGTGTGGGGGTTGTGGGGGAAAAGATGAGGGGGTGGAGCGGGTGGTGGAGATGGTGGTGGGGGTGGGTGTGGGGGTTGAGGGGAAAAAGATGAGGGGGAGCGGGGGTGGTGGAGATGGTGGTGGGGGTAGTTGTGGGGGTTGTGGGAAAAGATGATGGGGATGGAGAGGGACAGTGGTGGGGGTGGTTGTGGGAGTTGTGGGGAAAAGATGAGGGAGATGGAGGGGGACGGAGGAGATGGTGGTGGGGGTGGTTTTGGAGGTTGTGGGGAAAAAGATGACGGGTTGGAGGGGGTGGTGGAGATGGTAGTCGGAGGGGGATGGGGGGGGGGGGGGGATGGTGGAGATGGTGGTGGAAGTGGGTGTGGGTGTGGGGGTTGAGGGGAAAAAGATGAGCAAGATGGAGGGGGACGGTTGAGATGGTGGTGGGGGTGGTTGTGGGGGTTGTGGGGAAAAGATGAGGGGGATGGAGGGGGACGGAGGAGATGGTTGTGGGGTTTGTGGGGAAAAAGATGAGGGGGTGGTGGAGATGGTGGTGGGAGGGGGATGGATGGGGATAGTGGAGATAGTGGTGGGGGTGGGTGTGGGTTTCGGGGTGGAGGGGAAAAAGATGAGGGGAGAGAGGGGGTGGTGGAGATGGTGTTGGGGGTGGTTGTGGTGGTTGTGGGAAAAGATGAGGGGGATGGAGGGGGACGGTGGAGATGGTGGTGGGGGTGGGTGTGGGGGTTGTGGGGAAGAAGATGAGGGGTTGGAGCGGGTGGTGGGGGTGGTTGTGGGGGTTGTGGGGAAAAGATGAGGGGGATGGAGGGGAATGGAGGAGATGGTGGTGGGGGTGGTTGTGGGGGTTGTGGGGAAAATATGAGCGGGTGGAGGGGATGGTGGTGGGATGGGGATGGAGGGGAACGGTCGAGATAGTGGTGGGGGTGGGTGCAGGGATCGAGGGGAAAAAGTTGAGAGGGGAGAGGGGCTGGTGGAGATGGTGGTGGGGGTGGTTGTGGGGGTTGTGGGGAGAAGATGAGGGGGATGGAGGGGGACGGAGGATATGGTGGTGGGGGTGGTTGTGGGGGTTGTGGGGAAAAAGATGAGGTGGTGGAGGGGTTGGTGTAGATGGTGGTGGGAGGGGGATGGAGGGGGAGGTTGGAGATGGTAGTGGGGGTGGGTGTGCGGGTTGAGGGGAAGAAGATGAGGGGGGAGAGGGCGTTGTTGAGGTGGTGGTGTGGGTGGTTGTGGGGTTTGTGGGGAAAAGATGAGGGGGATGGAGGGGGACGGAGGAGATGGTGGTGGGGGTGGTTGTGGGGGTTGTGGGGAAGAAGATGAGGGGGTGTAGGGGTGGTGGAGACGGTTGTGGGAGGGGGATGGAGGGGGACGTTGGAGATGGTCGTGGGGGTGGGTGTGGGGGTTGAGGGGGAAAAAGAAGAGGGGGGAGAGGGGGTGGTGGAGATGGTGGTGGGGTTGGCTCTGGGGGTTGTGGGAAAAGATGAGGGAGATGGAGGGGGATGGTGGCGATGGTGGTGGGGGTGGGTGTGGGGGTTGTGGGGCAAAAGATGAGGGGGTGCAAGGGGTGGTGGTGATGGTGGTGGGAGGGAGATGAAGGGGGACGGTGGAGATGGTTGTGGGGGTGGGTGTGGGGGAGAGATGAGGGGGAACATCTTGTAATCTTTTTGCGTAAAAAATCCTTGATACTCCTCAGCAATAATGTCCATGTACCTTAGCCATTTTAGAGATCAAGCCCATAAACACCTGGAACCACTACCCGCAAAGGAAAACCATGATCTTGACTCAGCTCCTCTCCATTCAGCTCATCAGCCAAGATGACATCAGCCTCAGGATTTGTTGCCTAGAGAAGGGGTATCTAACCCTTGTAAGGACCCCCATTCTCCACGCATTTATCAACACTAACAAACTCAACATGCTTGCCACCATATGCTGAAATTTTTGAATATTTCGGTATGCCTACTATCTTTGACACATCTGAGAGCCGAGCTCCAGACCATATACCATTTCCAAGGGCAGAAAGACCCCATCCAACACCCTTTACTTTCCTAGTCATACTCACGGCAGTTCTCCTGTTTCCTGCACACTCAAGATAATACAAGGAAATTTCCTCAAGTACTCGAACCGTACCATGGTTTTGCTTATAGAATAAGTCCACTGAAGTAACATAAGAGCATACTAGTTCATCGACACGTGGGTCAGCATTGACAAGCGGAGGGGGGGAGGGAGGGCGCTGTCGTAGAGAGGTGCGAAGGGAGGCTGACGTTCATCTACAAGAATCGCGCTAACCTAACCGTGTGACTGCACGCAAGGTGCTTATAAGTATGCCTAGGGCCTTCATTTGATTTTTCAGTTTAGGTGTGATAGAAACCTATATGTTTCTAATATTTTGGAGTGTAAATTAAGAACTAATTATTGAGACTAAGGACCGTAAGGACGAGCGTTTCTATAATTTTCTATAGTTTCTAATTGATAAGACAAAACTAAGTTCTCGTTTGTAATTTTATCTTTAACAAAGTCAACTTCTTCGTTCTCAATTTGATTTGAGTTAGGTTTTCTAACTAAATTAGGTGGGAATAAGTCTTTCTTGTCCTCCGGTTCTGGCAAAACTATGGTAATTAAAGGTAAAATTCTAGAAAGAAGATGATCGTAATCTAACGTGTGTAAAGTTTCGTTAACTAATTTATCTTTAATAATTTCAACTTCTATATTTTCGTTATTATCGGACGCTAAGGACTCTGGGATGCCACAATGGAGTAAAAAAAAAACACATGGACAAGGTGGGATGCACGTGCCCGGTTAGGACCAGCCTTGGCTTACGTGCTACCAGCTCATCCACATGAGGCATCTACCACCCAACAGACGACTCATGCAAAGAGTAATGGTGACGCTAGTGATAAACATGCCCCGCGCTGCCTTGAACAGAGACCCACTTGGCGATCAACAAGACTGCATCTAACGACATGATTTTTCTGAGTAGACTTGTAGCTGGACAAACCAAGGAGACACAGAGCAGACGAACAATGAACGTGAAAGATTTGTCAAAGCACTGTTGAAGAGAGAAGGAGCAGAGGTAGGAGATATGGTAGAATCTCCTCCTCACATTCTCCTCTCCTCTCCTCTTTCTTTCAGAACATGCGCCAGCCCTGCATACGTGCAAGAATTTCTCCCTCATTCTCTCTCTTCCTCTCTCTCTCTACGGACGTAACTGCAGAAATATCATTAGGAACTAACTCATAAGATAATCACATATATATATTGAAACTTTAGGATGCGTGCGTGCAAGTTCTAAGTTAACTAAGACATACATGCTCTTTAACTAACGCACATCCACTTATACCATGCAATCATGAGTTAACTAATACATAGCACTTGTTAACTACATCACATGTAATGTTATAGTTAATTTACGTATATTATGAATTAAAAGAAAAAAGAATAGTCATTTTTTTATTTATTATTATAGTAATTCAATTAATATAAAATTTCATTATTTATGTATTAATTCATCATCACTTTTTAATTTATATAATAGATATAAATATTAATTAATTTAGTTGACTTTATATATAATATAGTAGTGAAAAATTAGTCAATTATATTAATTATCCTATAATATCACTTAAATATATTAATTAATTTCAATTCCTAATATAGATTAAATTCATTTAAAATATAGGTATAAAGAAATATCTCTATATGCTTGACTATTACTTGGGTTAAAACTCATAATCATTTAAGCTATAATGCGATTAGATATCTTATGGCCTAAAAATCCATTTACATTAGTATTTCATTAATGATTCTATAAAAGTTAATATACCCCCATACTCACACATTTGGGTAAATAGGTATAGATGTTCTCATTTATATGATTATTCATGAACTTACATGGGTACAACTCCAGAGTTAATCCCACTTATCATATACAATAGAAGTTCTCATAACATATGTAAACAAGTACTTAGAGTGAATCATACTCAACACATTTAGAAGTTTCCAGAATTTATGAATAGGTAAACATATAGGGTTTCACCCACATATATTGTAGGGTGCTAGACCTTTTCTTAAGGAATACATTCACATAAATGAATTCAACTCTTGAAGCATATCTAAAGCTAAGATATATTCTAAACAACATGAAAGTTCACATGCATAAACATAAACATTAGAATTAACAAGCATTATCATACATTCTTACCTATTCTCTTGCATCCACATACATATACATATATGTTTTTATTATCTTTAACTAATAGAAATGAGGTTTTCTCTTAATTCAGTTCTTCTTGTTTTTGTTATTTGGAGGTACTCAAGAGAAAAACATTAGTCATTTTAAATCAATACATTAAAAATTCTATGAGGGAGATATCATTTAACCGACTCTAAAGCAAAATATTTTTATTTTTCCATATGAAAACTAAAGTGAGGAAATCCTTCCGACAGCGCTGCGGGTGGGGGTGGTGGGGTGGGGCTGGGAGGGGACGACGGGAAAGGAGGAAGGGGAGGGTGCTGCGGGCGGGGGTGGTAGCGACGATAGTGGGGTGGGGCTGGGAGGGGATGGCGGGTGGAGTGCACGGGGGGCTGAGGAGGTAGCCGGGAGCAGAGCTACGGGGTTCACGGGTGGGGTGGGTGGGGGAGGCTGGAGTAGCGCGCAGGGGGGATGAGGAGATAGCGGAGTTCTTGTGGGGATAGCGAGGGGAGAGAGAGAGAGAGAGAGAGAGAGAGAGAGAGAGAGAGAGAGAGAGAGAGAGAGAGAGAGAGAGAGAGAGAGAGAGAGAGAGAGCGAGGACGTTATAGCTCTCATGAGCAAGGTGACTCCAAGTGACCAAAATCTACGCATACACCACAGTCTGGCATATAAGACCCACTTGTATAGGACTGTCAAAAGAAAATGAATATGTCAGGCCTTGCAAATGGAGCCACAACAAAGCCATGGGGATGTCAAGATCGATTACAAGAAGTTCTAAAAATGGGTTGCTAATGTGTAATGAGTATGTGCTCTCTGCAAGTAGCCACCTTGTGTTAGGTGAGCAACCATGTCATTTGGAGGCACATAGTCCATGTAAGAAGTTAATCTTGGGTCTCTTCAACAAATCCTCTGAATCCACAAGGACACTCATTTTGGTCATTTTTAATCCATATAAGTTGTAATTAGGCACGCATTTGGATACTCTCTCTCTCTCTATCATATTTACACTCTAAGACGTATACTGATAGAGATAGATGTTTGAAAATATCATTGTTCTAGACTACTTTTTGTAATTTTGTTTTGTTACACTATACTGAGCTAAATACATGTGTGGTGAATACCCACTCTCTGTATTTTGGGGTCTCTGGCTAGATGTTTGTTTAGCTATGTAGTACATCATGATGCTTCAAGAAAATGTGTAGAAGCTTTTGAATGCTCACTATTCATTTCGTGAAGGCATATTGAAATACTCCTATAATGTTCATGAGCTATTTTCCTAGGTAAATTGTCGTTTTCATGTGTTAGTGTTGCCTAAAATTGTATTTAATCTTTGAAGTGTGACTCTCTTTGTGCCCTTGAAGTCCATAATATCATTTGATTGCTAATTATTTGCACTACTAAATAAAAGGGAGCTCACCTAGTAAGAGGAAAAAGTAGGTAACCATAGGGACATGCAATTAGTAGTAGGAGTCTAGTGTGATGTTAGTTGATTAGTTTGTCTTGTCAAGCTAGCCCCTTGCTTGCTTGTTTGTTTTCTTTGAGTAGGCATGTCTTTGTGTGTGCAGAGGAAATGTTGCACGGTCCTTGTGTTGTTAGCACTAGTTCTCCCTCCTTATGTATCTATTTGATGTAATTCGTATCCCATTTCACTTTAGTGAAGTTGGGAGATTGATATCTCTTTCTGTGTGCATCCTTTATTGGAAATATTTTGTTTTGTGTTGTATGGGCTGGTTCTCCTTCCCTATTTATCCATTTGCTATGATTTTGGTCTCATTGTGTAAGCATTACAATACTATTAAGTTAACACAATAATGAGATTCATTGATTGTATACTCGTTGAGAAACATTTGTCATAGTGAAGTGAGGTTTATGTTTGACTAGGAGCTGTGAGCATTCAAGTAGCTCGTCTTGAGGAAATTGTTTCTCTTTGTGTAAGCATCCATTTGGAGTGAAAATTTTTTTGTTGGAAATCTCTTGGTATCTGCTATGAGTCCACAAACAATCCTTATAGTTCTATGCATATGCTACAATAAAGAGCATTTTTTGTGTGTAAAGGTCAAAGAAGCATACCTGTGAAGGACATTCATGCTTTGTGTAAAAACATCCCTACATAGTTTTTATTGGGTGTGATATGAGCACAAACATGTGAACTAAGTGGATTCAAATTACTAGTCCATTCATGCGCAAGACCGGTGCATGGACTTAATAACAAAGGTAGGATTCTTATCCCTCACAAGACTTTGAGAACTCGTGATTCACTTGACTTTGATTTCAAGAACTTGAAGTTTGCTTGTTCCAAACATCAAACTTGGTTGTCTGTACTATGTTTTACTTTCAACCAACATTTACTTGATTTTTTCACCCGAATCAAGGACTACTTTTGTCCAAATGCACTTGAAAATCCTATGTAAAATCTATGAGAAAGTTTACCATTTACTTGTGGTCAACATACTATGACTTGACCAAGTCAAATCCAAAATGAAAATTAATCCAACTTAGGACACTTTTCTCAAACACTTAAGCTAAAAGTTCTTGGGAATTGTCAATCTGATGAGCAATAATTCCTAGCTTCTCTGTTCTACAATATAGTGGATTCTAGGAGATCATCTATGCTATAATTGAAGCAAACTCAAATAATGAAGTCAACTTAGACTTATTATCTTTTGAATATTGAAAAAATTTCTTGTACAGAACATCTATCTTGGATGTTTAATTTAGTTACTTGGTTTGAACCAATAAACCCTCGACTATTGTGCAAAGAATCAGATACCATATCCGCATCAAATCCAAAAGATTTCGAAAACAAAAAGGGGGATTAAAAATCTGGATAACCAGTTCAAAATTCAAAGATACACATGCTTTTTACGAGTCGAATTCTAGATGACTTGTGACTTTAAATTCACAAAGATCTATTTCAACAAGGTATTGAAGTAGTTTTTTCTATCTTTAAGAGAAATAAGCTCGATTCTCAAAAAGAATCAAAGAAAATCTACAACATCATCCAACCACAATATACTATTGTGGTATCCAACATTAGTGTGTCGACCCACTAAGGTTCTATTGATCAATGTTTTACTCAAATAATGCTTCACTTGAGACTACGTTCATGCCCATATTCAATTCTATATGACTCCTTATGATGTCTGATTTCAGATCTATCTGAACTAGTTGGACCCTTAGATCATAGGCTTATTTTTATTACAAACACTAATGGTAAGAATCTCTCTCCCACTAAATGCCAATATAACCAAAGTAACTATGGCAGAAAAATAGAGAACGATAAAGAATACCTGAGCATAATAGATTGGATTCTTAGCCAAAGCAATGGCACTCTCACTATCACTGAGCAAACGAGGTACATGGTGAGGTAAAGCCATATCACAAGCAAGAGGAGAAAGCCACAATGCTTCCTTACATGCCTCACTTGCTTCTTACATGCCTCACTTGCTGCATAATCTTCTTTTGTGATGGAAATAGTTGTACAGTCATGAAGGTGAGATCTTTAAGAGATAGCACCTCCAACAAAATGAAAGATGTATCCTAATGTAGACTTGCGATTGTCTACACAACTAGCATAGTAAAAATCTATGTAACCAATAATGGATGCTTTTCATCTACCTAAGCATACATAGTTGTCCTTAGTGCCACTTAGATATCTCAAAATGATCTTGACCACTTCCCAATGTTTCTTGACAGGATTAGACATATATCTGCTCACAACTCCCATTGTGAATGCAATGTCTGGTCTTGTAGCTACCATAGCATACATGAGACTACCAACAATAGGGTGATAGGGAATTTTGGTTATCAATTCCTTTTCCTTATCTGATTTGGGTCAATCATTCTTGCTCAATTTCACATATGTGGGTAAAGGTATACTCAATGCCTTTCCACCCTCCATATTGAGCCTCTAAAGTACTTTGGATAAGTACTGACTTTGAGACAAGTATGTGCATCTTTTACTCCTATCATGAGAAATGTGCATGCCAAGAATATGTTTGACAACCCCCAAATCCTTCAAATCCAATTTCTAGCTCAACTTCTTGTTGCGAATTTACATGTCATAAGAGGGCTTCCCAACAATCAACATATCATCAACATAAAATATCAAGCATATCAAGCTACCATCTAAGCATCTCTTTGTGTAGAGACAATGATCCTCATTGCCTCAAAAATAGCCTTGAGACTTCATAAAAGCATCAAACTTTTTGTACCATTGTCTAGGGGACTGTTTGAGTCCATACAAGCTCTTCTTTAGCTTAAAAAACTAGACTTTCATTGCTAGAAACTACATAACCCTCTGGTTGTTCCATATAGACCTCATCCTTAAGATCTGGATGCAAGAAGGTAGTTTTCACATCCATTTGGAGTAGCTCTAAATCCACCATTTCAATGAATCCAAGCAACATGCGTAGGGTAGTCATCTTGACCACTAGAGAGAAGATTTCATCGAAATCAACACCATGTTGTTGCTTAAAAACCTTTGCAACAATTCGTGCTTTATACTTTGGAGAAGCACTTTCTGATGTGAGTTTCAGCTTATATACCCGTTTACATGGTAACATGATCCTCTCTCTACATAGCCTCTTTGTAGCAAGAAGGCTCACCGGCATCTGTTAGCATAACAAAATCTAAACCTAGAACATATCTATGAGGTGGATATGGGACATGTACAAAGCATCTCAGTGGTTGCTCAACAAGAACATTTGTAAACAGATTTGATCAGACATTCTCTTGAACATCCCTATGTGCAACATTTTCATGCATGCAACTAGAGGACTAGTATCCTAAAACACTACTCTTCTCAGTTCAACCTTCTTGATGGGCTATTTATGCATCTTAGACCCATTGAAAATGACATCACTACTTCTCATCACTGACCATGTTTGAGGATCCCATAAATGATATCAAAATTGTCCTTCTTGACCATATCCAATAAAAATGCATTTATTTTACTTATGGTCCAACTTTTGTCTAAGATTCTTTGGTATATGATCATATGCTTCACACCCAAAAACTTGAAGATGGTCATAATATGGTGGCTTCCCTCTCCATAACTCTTGTCCCACTTTCAGACCTTTGGCAGTACTAGGTGAAAGGTTAGTAACATGAAGTGCAGTTAGAACTGCATCTGCCCGAAAACCTTGTGAAAGGTTTGCATGATGTAGCATAGAGACTACGGTATCTTGAATAGTCCTATTCATCCTTTGAGCTATGCCATTCTGTATTGGGTATAACGAGTTGTAAACTCTTCAAGAATTCCTCTAAACTAGCAGAAAAGGCTGAATTCATGTGAGGTATACTCAGCAGCATTATCTAAACCTAAAGCTTTAAGCTTAGTTCCTTTTTCGCTCTCAACAAAATCAAACCATTTTCTAAAACTAGGGAATACTGCATCCTTCAATTTGATATGATATACCCTAAATTTTGGAGTAGCATTATCTATGAAAGTGACAAGTAAGGAGAACCACCGAAGGACCTCGTGGCATACTTTCCATATTGACAATGCTCACAAAATGAAAAATTAGAGAAAGATAACACATGTAAGTAGCCAAAATAAGAAAGATTTTCCATTCCACTAGGAGAGATATGGCTCGAATGACCATGACAAATACAAGCCATAGGTTGTTTAGTAACAACCAAAAATGTTCTTTTTGTGATACAAATAGAGGATAAAATCAGCAACTTTGCTTCCTTTTGCAATAACCATATTGCCCTTTGATATGCAAAAGGAGTCAACATAGAAGAGCACCTTGTAAATAAGGTCATAAAGCTGACCAAATAACATCAAAATGCATGATAACTTAGGTACATGGCATACATTATGCATAGTAATTTTTGAACCATCAATGAATTGCACAACCACTTCTCGAATCCCCACAATGTCACACTAGTATGGATCACCAAGTCTCATGGTACCAAGAGACTTTGCTACATAATTAGAGAACCATTCTCTATGTAGTGTTACATGGAAAGAAGAACCATAATCTACTAGCCACATGTGGGAAAGAGAATCAGCCATAAGAGCCTCAGTTGGCATAGTACTATCAAGTGTGAACACATGAGCATCATCAAAAATAGCATTAACTTCTTCAATCTTCACAGTAGAAGAAGATGGTACAAGTAAATATTTAACATGCCATCAATCTTCTGTCCTTTATCTCTAGCATTCTATAATGCATAACAATCTTTCTTCATGCTTCCCTTCTTATGACAATAATGGTGTTCGATATCCTTCTTCCCTGATTTTCTTCTGCTCTTATTCTGTTGACCATTCTTTTCCTTGTTCTTGCTCCTTCCACGTTGCTCATTCTTTCCTCGGTAAGAATCACAAATAGTATATGCATCTCCTCTGTGAGTGCCAAACATAGGTTTTCTATGAATCTCCACACTCATGAGTGCCCCACATATGTCATTATAGACCAGTTTACCACTATGTGGACGATTACAAACAATTGTGAGAAATGTATCCCATGATGATGGCAAGGTGCACAACAACAAGACTCCTTTCATTTCATTGTCCATATCCATTTTCTCAGCATGTAAGTGGGAATATATAACATTAAACTCATTTAGGTGAGCAACAATACTATATAACACTGAGTCACAACAAAGGAGCACAAAGACATGTTCTCTTTTCCTTTTTACCTAAAGACCATTATATCAAGCAATAAAGTGAGCATTTTACAATATCTAGAAAGCATCACTTGTTCTTGCTTGTAAATATTGTCACTAGAACCTTGATCTCATATCCCAAGTAGTCAAGATAGATATAATAAAATTCTTGTTGCCATGAAAACTAGTTGTTCAACAGATCAAGAATCCCACATCATGATCTTTGACAATAGATTAGTGTTGAAGGTACAAGTAAGAGTTCGGGAAGCTCCTTCCTTACATCCATAACCTCAACAAGCACAGATTATAGCTGATTAAAAGTTACTCAAAAATTAGAGTACATGTGTTGCAAAAATCGGAACATTTTAACAAGGCAATTAAGATCATCCCCTTTGTATGGTTAAGATCCTCATTGAATGCATGGCCATATTCATAGAATATGAAATACATTTCACAAAAGCATTCCCAAGAGAAGATAATAATCAACAAAATTATACTAAGAAACATTCACACATGATCAGAGAAATGCTCAAGATAAATCAAGTTGAACACAAAGTGGAAGCAGAACTCGACATTATATTTATATTAAAATGATGTTTTACATTTCCTGTGTAAGTACAAGAGTAATATGAATCTACAATAGAAGCTGATCATAGCTTTCCTCAGGCTCAAGGATATTGGGATCCTCTGGAACATTAGAACACATATCCTGCCTCTCTTGCTCCAAGATTGGCTCTTCAAGGTCAGCCATGTCCCCCGGTTCATCTGCAAGTGGGGGAACAGGCTCCCTTGAAGCTAGTTGGAATCTCTCCGTGTCTGCAATGTGCTTCCTTCCAACCTCTTGGTCTTCATCTGGGCATTCATTCAGCCCATTGATTCTCATTCTAATAAAGCTCACTTGAGCATCATCCTTCTCCACAGCTATGCAGTGCCTGAACATCTTTAAGGAGCAAGCCAGAGTCGTTCTTGAAACAGCAGAAAACCACTTAGAGGCGTCAATCAACCATGACTAATGAAAATTGTGAAAATTGAAATTACCTGTGCCCGAAAAAAGGTCTAGGACCCATTCATCATCATTGGAGAATAGCTGAAGCAATCTCATTATGAGTTTTTGTGGCTTCTGATAGGGGTTAACCAATGTCATGTCCCCAGCTACATGACGAAGTTTCTTGGTAACGGCTGGGAACATGAGCACATTTGAGATCCCATTCTCATTGCAATGCTCCCCGACTCTCCTTTTGCTTACTTCATCATAATAGCCAACTGTAATGCATTTAGTGGAGCTCACAAACCTATGCAAAGGAGTGTGATTTACGTTTGTCTTCACCCTGCAAACAAGAACTATGAGTCACAGAGAGCATCATTAAAGCCACGGAGATAGAAAGAAGATTACTTACCACGTGAGGCACTCCACAGCATGACATCTTGCCTTCAGAGCAGTTGAAACAGAGAAGGACTAGTCTCTGCTATGGAAAATTACTATCCTCCAAAGAGGAGACATAGTCAACTCTGCAAAATCAGTGACCATCTTCCGAATCTGGGGGTGTTTGAAGGGTTCATCATCATTAACTGATCCTTGACCTCCTTGTTCTCCCACATTGTGAAAATTTTATCCTGTAGATCCCAGATCTCACCTGATCTGAATGCCAGTTGAAACCATGGATCATATTTCCTCAAGGCATCAGACTTTCTATTCTCATCCAGTGCAATTCCAACCTCAATAAGGCATTGCTTTCGTAGATTGGGATGTATTCTTCTAGCTTCCTTAACAAGACAATCTTCATATTCATGGTGGAAGAACCGAATTCTCTCTATGGAGGACATTTTTTGCCTATAATCATTGTCGTTGTTGTGATCCCAAGCAAGAAGCTTGGCTTCCTGAGTTGTAAGACCAGCATATATCTTACACTCTGCATACCTAAAGAAAAATGTGGTAGGGTGCTCCTTCACTAGCTGTCTACGGGCCTCTGCAGAGTGTGAACCTCCAATCACATAATAAGTATACTCCTCAAATAAACCCTCATTGAACTCGTCCATAGAGCTGCACTCATTCGGATCCACCATGACAAGGAATGGCACAACAGAAGCATGAGGATTTATTTTCATTTTCTTCTTAAGATTCTGCACATGCAAATTGTGTGGCTCCCTGATCTCAAGGGGCCTCCTCCCTGTGACTGGATCTATTGGTGGCCTGTGGATGATATTGATTGGCAGGTGGAACAACTGCCCCTTCTTCACAACTTTTCTTTTAGCTATGTCCTCCGTCATCTTGTTCTGCTCAGTACCAAGAACACCCGAGGCAAGCTCTCCACCAGGTGCAACAATTATATCCTCAGAGCTAGAGCTTGAGTCAGAAGACTCCTCTTCTGAAATTCTCTTCTTTTTCTTTTGAAGCTTTTTCTGCACGCTCTGCTTACCCCTTGCCTTTACACGGGTTGTCATCTTCTGTTGTGTTGGCATGATGTTGCCCTGGATCCATGGCATCAAGTCCTT
The DNA here is from genome assembly GCA_020310875.1 of Ceratopteris richardii. NCBI lineage: Eukaryota > Viridiplantae > Streptophyta > Polypodiopsida > Polypodiales > Pteridaceae > Ceratopteris > Ceratopteris richardii. The sequence goes on from CM035407.1 coordinate 43,015,354, forward strand.
GATAAGATTGACTGAGTCCCTGCATATCTCAGCTAGACGATCTGGAACATAGCACTCTGGGCACAAGAAATCCATCTTGCATATAACATTTCTCAAACCTTTCAATGTCTCTACCAAGAAAAGGAGGTTGTCAGAATCCTCATCTTCATAATCCAGTTTGTACACAAGGCCATACTGAAAACCTTGTGTTGTCGTGATCTTTCCTCTCCCATATGCCCCTGCGAACACAAGAAGGACTGCATTCTTCTCTTCAACATACTGAAGGCACCACTCCAGATTTGTCATGTCCCGCAGTGGACGATCTGTCCTTAAGACCTCAGCGTCCCTCGACCTATCCTTCATAGTTGTATCATCCTCAGGAATTTTGATGCTACTCTGTCCACCTGAGGATATTCCTAGCAGGTTGCTGGCCTTCTCAGAGGATAAGGATACAATAAGTTTCTTTGGTTTCGCTTGGTGACCAATGCCTTTGTCACGTTGCTGATCACCAGAGCCCATGGTGACTCTCAGTTTCTTGAAGGGCCTCTCACTCTTGGACTTCGCATCCCTGAAGGCGCTTGGAATAATCAGCTCATACGTAAATGTGGTTTTCAAAGGCCCAAGTCGATGCCAGGCATCGACTTTTAGGTTCAAGTCGATGCCAGGCATCGACTTTTAAGTGCAAGTCGATGCCAGGCATCGACTTTGTGTCAAGTCGATGCCGGGCATCGACTTGCACTTAAAAGTTGATGCCTGGCGTCGACTTGAACCTAAAAGTCAATGCCTAGCATCGACTTCCACCCAAAAGGCGATGCCTGGCATCGACTTTGCACCCTAAAGTCGATGCCTGGCATCGACTTTAAGGCAAACTTCGATGCCAGGCAAGTCGATGCCTTGCATCGACTTGAGGCTGCAAGTCGATGCCAGGCATCGACTTGCAGGTGCAAGTCGATGCCAGGCATCGACTTGAAGCCTCAAGTCGATGCCTGGCATCGATTTGCACCTGCAAGTCGATGCCTGGCATCGACTTGCACACAAAGTCGATGCCTGGCATTGACTTTCAGGTGCAACTCGATGCCAGGCATCGACCTGAGGCCTCAAGTCGATGCCTGGCATCGACTTGCACGTGCAAGTCGATGCCTGGCATCGACTTGCAGCCTCAAGTCGATGCCTGGCATCGACTTACACCTAAAAGTCGATGCCAGGCATCGAGCTGTACCCTCATTGGATCTATATTTTTAGAGCTAAGAAAAATAAAAACCTAGAAAGCAGACTCTTTACACAAACATACAAAGAGAATCTTTTAGGAATCTTTTTTTATGGTATGATTTTGTCTACCTCTTGGTACTCTTGCCAACATTCTTCTTCTCCATCATAGTTGCCTTGCTTGTATGCTAAGCTCTGTGCTCCATAGCTGTCTGTGCTCTGTTGCTCTCTGTTGCTCGTGGATTTTGAAAATGAGAATGATCTCCTCCTCTGCTGTTTATAGGCAATTGGGTAACTTGAACCAGAGACTAACTGGATCTAACTGAATGAGTCTAGTTGCTAACTATATCTGTCAACCAATCTAACCAGGGAATACCACTCACACAAATAGGCTCTTTCAGAGCCACTCTAATGAAATATTCATAGAACATTGCAACTATTTATATACATTTGCATGGAAATTACACTTCAATGGCAAGAGTATGGTATGTACATGAGGATGTCTAATCTCATGTAGAAATTTTTTCTTAGAATCTCTTGCTTGGGAGAAAATCAAGTTTAAGTTGTGTTGAATATGGGAGATTAATGACATCTTTATAGTGTTATCCTCTTCACTTTAGTTCATATTCACATTTATCTTGTAACACATTATTGAAATGGAAAATCAATGTATGAATAAACATTCAAGTAAAGAACCTTGCAACTATTTATGTACATTTGCATGGAAATTACACTTCAAGTCTAAGTTGTGTTGAATATGGGAGATTAATGACATCTTTATAGTGTTATCCTCCTCACTTTAGTTCATATTCACATTTATCTTGTAACACATTGCTGAAATGGAAAATCAATGTATGAATAAACATTCCAAGTACCTCTTTGACACATAATTCTTTTTTAATATACTTTCATCTACCTCTTTGAGATCTAGCCAAGACTACAATGAAACCTAATCCTTGAAATCTTATTTAGTACCAAAGGTAAAATTTCTTCTTGTATAGTCTTCAATGGCACTACTACAAACAATTTTAATATATAATCCAGTTGGAACTCAACTTGGATATATTTTGATTCACTCACAATGCTAAGACTCAATGACTCATATCTAGTTAGAAATCAATTGTGTTTCTCATTTCAAAAGTGAATCAAATCTTTGGTTCCCTTATTAGTGTATATTTGAGTAATTAAGTTATTTGATGTAATTTGATGTTTAATGTTATTTAATGTACTTTAATAAACTTTTGATTTCATATCTTCTTGATGTGACATTTGATGTGACATCTTCACTTGATCTCGGATTTCTACTTATTTAAAAAGGTCATTCATCTTCAGTCTTCTGTGAACTCAGTGAAGATGAGCTCAATCTTTTCAGTGGATGCTTGGGCATCAGCTTCTTCTGCTCATATTGATACAATTTCGGATTCATTGTTCTCAGTTGATCCTTTCCACAGAAGTGATGATCCCTATGATTTAGGACGTGCTGATGGTTCCATGTTTTCTGTTGAGTCATTTAAGTTATCCAATTCACAGTGCAATGCTGCTCAACCAAATGCACCTCTTGATCTCCCATCTGATCCAACCATTGATCTCCCTTCTGACTCAAGTGCATGTGGAGCAACGAAAAAGCAAAGCAAGCTCAATCTACAATTTAAAAGAAGGCCTCGTGAAGTAAGTCAAAAAAGATTTAAATTTCTTACTTGAGATAGACAGATTGCATAAGATATTGTGAAGCATTGTTGTGGTTTGAAATGTTTGTACAATTTAGGAATGAAGAAACTAAAGCACCTAAGAGAAAAATTCCTCCATTTAGATAGTGAAAGGCAGGATATATACCTTGTTTCTCGCATGCAAATGATTGAGGATAACCTCAGTAACACGTGTTGGTTTTGAATATTTCTTTAGTCAAGGGATGCGATGTTGTAGGGCTGCATTTAAAATTGCAATGGGTGTGGGAAATTTTAGAATACATAGGGTTCAACAAGGGCTTTTGAATGGGGATCTCATTTTGGATACGTTCCATGTTGGGACCAAAGGATCTGTTGGACGTCATGCAATGAACTGGATGATGAACTATTTTAGCTTGCATTGTGAGGTTATGCCTACAACTGGAAGGTTGCACTTGTCAGATAACTTTACTCGTCGAGAGGTATTTCAAATATATAGAGAAGACATGGAAAATAGAAATGAGAAGTATGTGTTGTATCGTCACTTTACTCGATTATGGAAGGAAGAGTTTAACAATGTTTCTATTCCTCGTAAAGTTAGAATGGGTGAATGTTCAGTTTGCGCCACTTTGAAAAACATGGCAAAAGGAGCTACAACACCACATGAAAAGAATAATTTTAAAAACCTTCTTAACAACCATCGTGAGAGTCAATCTTTAGAGAGAAAGAAAGCAATTCATCATCGAAGTAAAGCACTCAGAAATCCGGAGCGTTATATGTGTTTGTTGATCGATGGTATGGATCAAAAAAAAACTTGTTTACCACATTTTTATCGCATCGCTAAGGACATTGGAGATGAAGTCCTTGTGCAAATGCATTTGGTTGGTGCTTTGGTATACAATGGAACTGTAATGTCCAAGGTTTTCTTCACATATCCGAATGTGCATAATGATCCAAACCTTACAGTTACTGTCATTCATCGTGTTTTGCAATCATGGAAGGGTCTTTTGCCACCAACTCTATATTTGCAACTAGATAATACTGCAAGAGAGAATAAAAATTCTACAGTCTTTGGATATTTAAGCATGCTTATTGAAAAACAGGTATTTCAGAAGGTTAAGGTAAATTTCCTTCTGGTTGGCCACACTCATGATCACATTGATCAAATGTTCAGTACTTTCTCTAAGAAGTTGGCATGTAACAATGCTTTTACTCTTCCGATTTTATCTGAGCTGATTTCACAAGCATATACTCCAAAACCAGAAGTTCAACACCTCACACAGATTTATGACTTTAAGCACTTTTGCTCAATGGGCCTTGATAACAGTGCTAAGGTTTTGGCTCCATTGCACAATATTAGTTTCAACCATGTATTCTTCATGAGGAGGGTTGATGAAATAACCCTTTTATTTGCAAAGCAGTATTCATCTTCTCTTTGGTGGGAGCCTAAAGAGGGACGCAGATTCTTATTGCAGGTGCCTAATTTGTCTACTGTAACAGTGTATGGTGCAGAACAATTACCATATGAAGATAAAAACAATACAGAAAGATGTGGAAATGTGGTTGATCAAAGTAAAAGCTAGATGCATGCACTCATTGAAAAGAAGAGACATATTGAGCGTGCAAAAAAATATGCTGGAGATCAAGATGTATCTTGGTGGGAGGACTTTTTCAATCATCACTAAGAGATTATACAGTATACAATTGCAGGTCACTGGCCAGTTGATGTTCCATTCACATGGGATTTTTGTACACAAAGATCCGTGAATGTGGCCCAAGCATGTAATGCAGATGCACTTCAAAGTTTTATACATCCACCAGAAAGAAATATTTATGTAGGCCCAAGGATGACAAAACAGGCAAAAGCAAGATGGCAAGGAAATTTAATAGAGATAAATGTTGGAACACTTATTGCAGTTCTTGCTGATGGTGATGAGGCTACCAGACCATTTTGGATTGCAAAGGTTTTAGAGATAACTAAAGATATTGATCAGAGAAGAATAGAGGCTTTGACGGTGCATTGGTATTACACTAAAAGTAGTAATGCATTCACAGGTAAATATAACTTAGAAATGGTGTGTGATACTAAACGAACAGGTTCAAAAAAGAAAAAGAATATTCGAAGCACATCCACTCTTAAAATGGATGATGTAGATATTCTTGTTTATGATTTTTCCTTGACAAAAACAGGTACCTTGAGGAAAGCAACCATCAACATGATAAAACAAAAGCTCCCAGATGTATGTGGTACAGGAAATCATAGGCAAACAAGAAGAGTTGTGCATGATCCTCTAGAATTTGGTATGTACGTGGATGAAGACAGAGCTCTTGTAGATATAGAAGAAGAAGAAGAGAGCTCTCAACAGTATGAGACTGAATCAAGTGCATCAGATGATGAGGGTGTAGACATAGATCGACAAAGTTGTGAGATGCATTGAAGCTCTCAGACATTTTTAGTGCTTTTGTAAATGCCTCGAAGTAGTTTGGTTAATGAAACCATGTTTTGTAGCAATTTTGACTAACAATCAGATATCCACCCATTAAAAATATGTCTAAAATGTTATTTTTGTATAAGAACTATTCAGTTCTACATTTTTTATATAGATTTTAGACATGTCAATGTCCTATCATATAGATTTTGGACATGTCAATGTCTTATTATATACATTTTGGGACATGTCAATGCCTTATATAGTGAAATTTTGACTACATTTTGAGCTCTTTTTTTATGAGAAAATGACAAAAAATGTCAAAAATCACATGTTTTCACCTCATTTTTGTAATATATGTATACTGGTATAAAGGAATCTCAAACATAAGCTGCCATTTGCTTGATTTTTGATGAGAGTGTTCTCTTTTTACGACATAGTTCTCGTTTGTTACGACTCGCTGTTATATGTGTCCTTCATGCGAAGGTCATATAACTTTCTCATCAGATACACTTTATTTGATGCCATCTCTTTTTCATATGTATTGCATAAATTCTTGCAAAGCTCCTCTATAATTTCACACTCTAATACTATAAATTTAACATTATCTACCAGGTATAATTGAATGGTAGACCTAGCCATTTCATCTAACTTATACCAATCATCTTCATCCATTTCAGCAAGCTTCTTTGAGATTCCATTTACTAGCTTTCATTGCCTCCTTTGGATTAGCACATCTTTAATCTGATTCTTCAATAGAGCAAAGTTTTTGCCATCAAATTTTCAGATCTCAAAATTGTCTTTTCCCTGGAAGTTATAGCTCCTCCTCAGAACACTATTACTAGACCCTGATCCACCAGATGTTCCTAAGGCCTCTAATGCCATGATGATAGAAATTGAATAGAATGATAATGGAGCTAGAAGAGTCCAAATACCACTAAGGCTTAAAGAAGGATGATCAGTATCATATTTTGGGAGAGAATTCAACAATCTTCCTAGAAAAATCAATTAATGAGTAGTAATGACCACTCAAAAGGATTATGGGAGATTAAATGTGCTCACACCAAGAAGTGTATCAAGTAGTCAATTGACCACTATAAAGCTGACAAAAGTAAAAAATATGGAAAACATTTTCCAGAGTATCCTCTGCAAAATGAGCATATAACTAGTCTTTAAATCTCATGAAACTACAAGTACTAACATGTTTACATGCGTAGTGAATCACTAACTCCACTGCATATAATCAGTTACCCAAAAGAAGCCAATTAGGCTTAGCGAGCACCTATGAACAACTATCATACATCTCCTATGGAGAGGCTGGGTCAATCTTCCACCTGCATCAGCGAAGAGTTCCCAACATCTGGGTGTCTCCTAGTTAAGAAAACCTCACCACAATCCTCTTTATCAAATGTTAAAGGCTTTATGTAAAAAAAAAAATTTATATATCAATGAACACATGGATGTACATAAGAAAAATCCACAAAAGCATACATAGTTTATATGTGGTCAATATATGCAATAAAATGACACTGAAAAGGTTGAATGCACAGCCCAAAAACTAGCCAACAACACCTATGCATGTCTCTCAACTTTGTTTTTTAGGTTAAAAAATCATGCATAAATTTTCCATGGCTTGTGCCACCACAACTGAAAACCTTTCCAAAAACTTGTAGTTTTACAAGTGTGACTTGAAACACGGCCGCAAAGGTGGAGTGGAAGGAAAATCTCCTTGCATGTGGCATGTGGGATGAATGAGCTTGCATGAGAATGAATGTAGACTTGGATAAAAGGGTGGAGCATTGAACTCTCAACACCACCAACAAAGCAAGGCAAACACAAATAATTTGTGAGTTCATAAGAGTAAAAAGAAAGCCATGTCAATCAGATATTGATTATATTCTTGAGATAAAATACCTTACTAAAAAGTGAAAATTTCTTCATGCATCTCCTAGTGATGGTTTAAAGTTAAATAGCATGTTAAATGGCTTTTGAGAAGATGAAAGACGTCTTTTAGTACATCTATACTGAATCAAGAGAATCTACCATCCTTTGAAGATTTACAGGTGATCATGATGATTGAAATAATGAACATAGAAGGTGTAAATTCTTATTATTCTCAAAGACACAATCAAGAAAAAGATCTTTATACTTCATGAAATAAAGCAAGAGGTAGAGGAAGTGGGAAAGGAGGAGGAAGATCTAGCAACCATGCAAGAGGAAGAGAAAGCTTTAACACTACTAGAGAGTGAAGAACAATACAATAAAGTCAACAAATTCAACCAAATCAGCAACATAATTTGTAATTATTGTCATAAAGTTGATCATTATGTTAGAAATTGGTTATGAAATCTGAGTAGAAGAGGTGGTTTTAGAGTACGATAAAGAGGAAGAGGTCAAGACCACATGCATGAGAAAAACAGCATAGTGCAAGATAAGGCTCAGAAAAAAAACAAAAGATTCTTATGGCTATGCATACAGAAATAGATAAGAGGAAGCTAAACAACAAAACTTAGTATATAGATAGCGGTAGCTCAAACCACATGATTCATATTATGAATGTGTTTGTGAGGGCACACAAGCCAAACTTAAGAGTGAGAGTTGTTATAGAAGATATCACTAAGCATGAGGGAGTGTATATTGGTGATTGTCCACTTAATGCACACATAACTCGTAGATATTTTTTTTCCTCCTACTATTACAAGGAATTTTATTTTACTTGGACATATGGATGAATGGACTGAAAGTGGATTTTGATAATAATTCGTGGCATGCTTATTAGAAGAACAATATGACTTTTGTTATGAAAGGACAAAAAGTAAATAGATTACATATGAAGTCGATGTTCCAATCTATGTAGGTAATACAATAAACAATGGGACTCAAGGTAGTTTGGATTTATGGCATAACAGATTATGACATATCAATGTTGTTAGATTGTAGGATATTGCAAAAAAATCCTTGGTTGAAAGCAGGGTTTGGATTATGTTTGTGAGGCATGTTAGTTTGGAAAATAAGTATGGAGTCCTTTTTCAAAAGAAGTATTGCAAAGTAGAGATCTTTTGGACTTGATTCATATTGATGTATACGACCCATCGCAAGACGATTCAATGGCACGTAGCAAGTACTTTACAACGTTTATTGATGAATTCTCAAAGTTTACTTTCATATATTTTATGAAATACAAATTAGAATTATTTGATATGTTTAATAAGTTTAAATCATTGGTTGAAAAACAAAGAGGTAGAAGCATAAGAAGATTGAAAACACATCAAGGAGGTGAGTATTTTTCAAAACTAGTTCTTCCATATTTGGAGGAAGAAGTAATGAAGAAGGAGACTACAAATAGATACCCACCTGAACAAAATGGTGTGGCTAAAAGGAGAAACACATCTACCTTGGAGATGGGTAGGTGCACATTAAATAAGGAGGACTTACCACTTACGTTTTGGGTTGATGCATGCAATATGGTAGTTTATGTGATGAACATTCTTCACTACCTCTTTCATATTATCATTGCCGATTTATGAATTACCTCTTGAATAGGATCAATTCTTCAATCTTACCTCCCATAGGATCAGTCTAGATTTACTCATTACCTCTTGCATAGGATCAATTTCGATTATATGAGTTAAATCACTGCAATAGAACATGGTTATCCTTAGTATAATTGAAACTTGGAAGGATATGGACTCGAAGAATGATCATATTCAAATCAAGAAAATCTCAACTAAACTTCGAAGATTAATAAAATGTTTTGAAGGGAAGTTGATTTAATCAATCGAAAAACATAGCAAGATGGTCATGAACATGCAATAAGAACCCATGCCACCCATTTTGGATAGCAAAGTAGAACATATGTGAGGATTCTAGGATCAATCGCTTAAAGCATAACCGTCATCTTTTAAAGACAACAAATGATAAAGTAATCGGAAATAGTTGTTAGTGTCAGGTAAGTGTCCACCATCAGGATTGTATGTTATACTAAAGATTTTTGAGCCTCCATTATGAGGAAAAATTAATCACAAATTACCTCATTAGTGGGCATCCCAATTCAAATGCTATCACAAGTTAAAGATAATGGTCATTCTACTTGTGATCCCCACCTTAAGGTTAAGGGAATTATGTATGAAGAGTCGCAACCCAATTTAACTCTAAAGTGACTTTTTCGATTCCGTGCAGTATGCATCCGGAAACCCATGTAATTTATTATCTATGTTTGGTAATCTCCATAGGGATGCTAAGCGTCCTTCAATAACCACGCATGGCTAGCTAAACATAGTAGGCCACTCTCCATTAGGCTTTTCATAGATGACTCTTTCACTAGTCTATAGCTGGATTTGAGCATTCTGCAATCTAGAGTTCTCTACATCTCCATTTAACCTCTACTCTAAAAGTGCAAAGTTGAGAGAAACTTCCATCGTTGGACTCTCTGTTAACAAAGATCTATTAATTATTGTTTATTTTTTATTTTCTTCTCTTCTGTTACAATCGTCTGCAATTTCTTTCTCCCATGCTATTACATATTTGAGATGCTTAAGTGAGGAACAGCTAATCGTTTAATTTGATGGTACATATCGTGACCTTGGCTTCATCTTCACCTTATCTATTATACCAATTCTCACTTCTATATCATTCTTAGTGAAGGAAAGATTGTATGAAAAATGTAAGGTCCTTGTAGGATCAAAACATCATCTTTTTTAAAGTCTCAAGAGTTTTCGGTTAACATCAGGGGTGCAACATGAATTGTTCGAGAGTTCTAATGGGCGATCCAACAAAATGATTGATACCAATTCATCCTGATCAAGATTTTCTTAGACATTAAAATAAGTCGAATGTAGATGGATTATATGCTTCTTTTATGAATTTAAATGTTTATATCTTTATTTTAGATAAGCAGACCAATGAATTCTAGAAAGCATGGGATGTATTAGGTCATCAACGTCGAAGCAAAAGTACGACATGAATCCAAAACCTTGACAATCAGATCGATGATGAGATGCCTTTGTAACCAAAGAACGCTGAAGACTTCTTCAAACCGATCGACCATGCAAGATAAACTGGCTGCTGTAAATGCCCCGATAACACTCGAATAAGTTGCCGAAGATGTGCACAAATTCTTGAGAAGCCTCAACATTAACGTAAGGCCATTGCGTCTCAGTTTTGAAGAGCTTTATGTAATATATGGGAAGTAGTATGGAACAAAGACGTGATCGAGGACATGGACGTGTATATTGGTGGAAAGGTAGTTATTCGATAACACATCATCAGCATCATCTAGCTTGACAAAAGATACGTTTTGTAGTTCCTCTAATGTGAGCGATTGCAGCCGACGAAAAGGTGGAAAGATGCTCTCTCACTTTTAAGGAGCATTTGCCACACATTCTTACCAAGTCACAACCCAAGGAATATTACATGTACTGCAAACTCCACATAAGCAGCAACAGCAATCATGTACTTCTATTTTCTTAGTATATTTTGATATATTCTTATGTGATATGTGCAGAAGCCCAATCTGACTCTGAAAGAATTGGACGTATGCATCTGAAATGGCACTCAGATTGTACATTCCGTAAAGGCATGAGTTTAGTCATGAAGAATGACTTTGAGCGCAGTTGCCTTCCTGCACCGCCTCATCTCTGACTTGATACGTATATCTGTGAATCACCTGCTTAGTCTGAACACGCGGCTACTAGGATTCTGCTTTCAAGGAGCCATATCTGCTCAAGTCTTTAGGTATTTAATAAAAGGTTAAATGCTTCTGATACTCTACTCCTTTGAACTGGCAACAACGTTACCTATACCTTCGCGCGGGCCCTCGGACAACACAGGAGAGGATTCTCTCTGTTTGAGTTTCAGAAAATTTTGTTACTCCTTTTAGAACTTTTTTCTGTATGTGACACCTTTATACCTTGCATTGTAAGCTTTCAGATAAAATTTGTGTAATGGGTGGACTGATACATGGTGTATGAAATGACGCGCATGTGGGATATCATGAGGTGAGTTAAAGGAAGACTCCAAGAAGAAGAGACAAACAGAAGGAATAAAATCTGCTCCTGTGTTATAAACAACAGTAAAACTGCGCGATTGAATTCAACAGTTTAGTCATTCGATGCTCATCCATTGATTTCCACGGATAACAAGGCGCTCCTCGAAGTATATTACAGCTGTCAGATGCAATATCCCCGACGACATAATCCTTTCCTTGAGATCTCGTTTAGAGTGCTTCTGAGGAATTACCTGTTACAAAAATTTCCGGCTTCACGTAAAGAAAAAAAGGCATGAAGAAAGACATGTGAGGCTCCGATGCGTGGGTTGGAGTAGTTTTCTCTTATCACCTACGCCAGCAAATCCAGTGCATTTTAAATTCACATCCTCGTGATTGTAATCCCACTGGAAAATATGCCGATCCTGCTTAGTATCATAAGATACATGATCGTGTGCTTTTGCACTCATGTTTTACGCAAGTCTAAGACAAAGCAGATATGTGTCAAAATCATTTTCTGGTTTAACTTCGATTTTTAGTGTCAACTTTTGACAATTACCTATGCTTATAAGATCATGGGATTCTGATTACTTATATAAATCTCCACAAGTTAGAAGATTGTAGGAAATTCTCAGGGTGCACTATTGTAGAATATTGTTGCTATTATAAGAAGTAGAACAGAATAAAATATATAGAAAAGCAGAAAAATAGTATAGACTACGAAGATGAGAGAGCAAAGCAAATGAACAAACCTAAATAAGAAGAAGAGAAATTTTCTATACAAAAAACTTCTATATAGTCACAATCGTCGAGTATGAAATACTCTACAAAAATGCATTCCTAAGCGCTTTATATAGATTTTTGGAGATGAATATGTGCCAATGCTTTTTTTCATAAAAATAGTGAAGGATAAGTAAAGCAATAAAGGAATGAAATCTAACCTAAAAGTTGTTCAACAATGTTTTCACAAAATTAATGGATGTTAATTTAAAGCACGAAAAGGATGGTCAAATTTGAATCATCTTTTTTACAAAAATAATGGGTGATATGTAAAGTAGTAAAAGAATGGTTACAAAGTATAAGTTCTCCTAAACCCAAAATGCACAACATTCTTTCCATCAAGCTTTGCTTGAATATACTAGCAATCCAACGAACTGTTCGAATCCCTGTATTTTTGATGCATCAAGAGCTTTTGTCATCATATCTGCAAGGTGATCTTTAGAAAATATAAAGGAGATCCTTAGGGTCCTTGTAAGCTTTGATAAATATTCGCCGTTTATATCTTTAAAGGCTTTTAATATTCTCGATGTAGGTAAAACTAATTTTGCTGTTCCCAGATAATTTCCAAACAATATTAAAATATAGAGCTTAAAAAAAATCATGTTTAAGTATTAACGGACTTCATCTCCTGCCTACTGAAAAATGAAACTACGTTGAAGTAGTAACGACCTTATATGCATCCTCTTGAAATCTGAACTTTACTAGAAACCCCGTATACATCATTCCCTTTGTTTTCAAAGTCTTTGAAGAAGGCCAAAAAATTAAATTAATGAAAGAGTGTTACAATTGTGCAAGGGGCAAGTCCTCACATCATTACATCAAATGTCCCAAATAAAACAACAGCAGATAACAAGACAAGCTCAAAAAGCCATAGACATAGTTCAATCCCTTTATTGTGGTTGTTACCCGCAGATGTCACGTTTTCTCTCCTTCATGGGTTTCCGAGATATCCGTATGAAAAATTAGTACTTGGATTTGGCATGACCCATATGTCAATCTCATTTATATCGAAGATGTTGAATAGCGAAATAGAAGATATCTATTCTGAGAATATATCGCGCTAATTCCGAGTGGGAGGTATTATGGGACTCATCTTCTGGACAATAATGTGCCATCCTAGACAGCTGACTATGTTGTAATACTAGAAACTAACTAAAATCGGGAATGATCGTGGGTGATCAAGATGTCGCCAGTACGATCCCAGGTGATGAAAATTGTTTTCCGCTGGCTCAGTTCAGACGAAAGAACCGAGCGAACTCAACTGTTGCGTCCAATGGGATACCCGTTTTAGGTGAACCAGTTGACAGTTTTAGCATATATTCATTGTTCAAGTTGACAAAGATATTTGGTGAGACATCAGTCCCATTATACCGTCAACTCGGATACTTTTTAACTTGCTAGCTAACATCTCAATATCAGTGAAACTCGCATAGAGATGATGCTAGATTAAACTAGTAGGAGTATCAAACTAATCAAGCCGAGACTCATGAAGGGAATAAAACTTAAAAGTATGTGTGGAACAAGTATAAGAAAAGGGGTTTCCAGTATATAGGTTTTGTTTTCAACAGGCTAAATATATGTATATTGGATATTAGAATGGATTTACTTTGAATTTCCATATCCTGATGTGCTTTGAAAATTATTGGAGAATAGCAAAATACGAGGTTATGTATTATAATTTTACGTACATGGTGAGGAATATCAACCCCTAAGTATATAACTAGTTAAAATTTGTCAAAACTGTCAACACTAATTTGTTTTGAGGTTTTTTGATTGCCTTTTGCTCTTTTTCAGCTTTCTTCTGTGAGAAGAAAATCACTCGAGATGTCCTCTTTGTAGAGCAGGTACTAGGATACCTATTTTTAATAGGAGCAGGCAATATGCACTTCTAGTACTTCGCCTACTCAAAGGAGGTTCTCTTAGGGAAGTATACCCTTTAAGATTTCTGTGAGCACGCAGATCGCAATAGTTACAATACAAGAGATTCCTCCAATTCAATGAACACAACTAGGTGAAGACTTGTACCGATCAATACAAAGATACGAAGACTTGCTCTAAGGGAAAGTGCACAGAAATACCACTGATTCACCAAATGACAAAACAAAACCAAGCTGCTTCTTCACACTATAGTGCTATTAGCCCTCCACTGGGAAGCCCATGCTTTGTATCCTCACCACAGAGTGACTTCCTACAGAAGGCTTGTAGCCACAGAGTGCAAAGAGAAGACCTGAAGAGATGAAGGAGCTAAGATACGTATATCCCCAATGTGTGCAAATACATCGCTTTTATAGGCCTCCATAGGCCAAGAGGGCCTTGCGGCTTTCCCACGTTCACTCAATATGCATCGATTGATTGCCCCAAAATTGGAGGGTTAGGTCAAATATGGTACTGGACACTAGCTTTCAATTAAATCCTCAAAAATAGGCACTCGGGGCTCCGTCCTCACGAATGGTTTGTGGCAACACTCCTTTATCTCTTTATACTTCAACTATCACTTTTGAATGCAAGCAGAGGTCTCTTTCTTAACCAAAGAAAAATTTTTAGTTTGCACCCCTATAGCTAGTTGACACTCCACTAGCTAAGAACGGCCATGCACCACCACCCATAGAATCAAGAAAGAGCTCTCAATCTGTCAATCCTTACTAGCCTTGTTAAGCATAAAACCCCATTCATTCTTGTCATGACTAGACATTTTCCCGCATCATCACAAAATAGCAAAATTTCATAGCCTTTGTCATGGCTGACTATGGGATGAGGGAGAGAGAGAAAGAGAGAGAGAGAGAGAGAGAGAGAGACAAAGAGAGACAGAGAGAGAGAGGGAGAGGGAGGGAGGCGGAGGGTGGGTGGATTTGGGGTGTTGTGGGTGGAGTGGAGTGGAGGGTGGGTGGAGTTGGGGGTGGGTGAAGTGGAGGGTGGGTGGAGTTGGGGGAGGGTGGGGTGGAGGTTGGGTGGAGTGGAGGGTGGGTGGAGTTGGGGTCGGTTGGACCATGGGTCGAGTGGAGGGTGGGTGGAATTGGGGGTGTTCTAGGTGGCGGGAGGAGGGAGGCGGAACGTGGGTTGAGTTGGGGGTGCTTTGGGTGGAGTGGAGGGTGGGTGGAGCTTCTTGGAGCAAGTCTATGACAAGCCTAAGTATTGGCTTGAGTCTCACAAAGTCTTAGAAGAAGCTTTAAAAAGAAGACTATGTAAAGTTCACTTGTGAACTACCTCTTGTAACTTTTGAAGAGTTTACTTAATGTAAAAGTAAGAGAATCTTAAGTGGTTGAGTCCACTTGATCAAGAATGGAAAGAGGAGCCACGAATTCGTGATTTGTGGTAGTTAGAGAATCAAATCAATCATTGATTGATTGGAGAGTGATTGAGGGAAGTTAGCCTCCCAAACTCAACTATAAATAGATGGCAGTTTTAGTCGTGGTTAGAGAGACCTATGTGAAGACCTCCAAGAGCTGAGCTTTATGCCATATCAAGGTGTGATTACAAGGCACACATATGTATCAGTAAGTCATTGTATTGTACAAGCAATATACTTTCATTTCCATGATTATTTGAGTTCATCTTTCCATGTTCTTGTGAAGTGTACTACTCACTGCCATTACTCTCAGTTTTCTCAGTCAGCTTGCAGAGATGTTTTCTCTGAGCTTGGTGCATCATTTTCAGGGATTTAACTTGGTAAAGTTAGCTCTATAAGTCTACTATATGCTCACAAATTTTCATGTAATTTGAATGTTTCAATCTTTAGTTATGTTCATTTGAAGTCAATAGGGTCTGTTCATCTTCACTTCTCTGTCAGGTACCCGACGTTTTCACTCATCTTGTCAGAGGTGTTTCTCAGTGGTTACTTATCCAAACGCCGTGATTTAAAGCTTGCTGGATTCAGCTTACTGTCTAGTATAACCATACAAATTTTCATAATCATTGAATTTCTAAATTTTGAGTTATGTTGATTTTTCGGCTCACTCGTCTATTTCTGTAGCAGCCCGTGAAAATCGGGATGATGTCATCACTTGTTAAAACTCATTCTCAGTGTGTGGTTCATTATTTTTGATGAGATTACTCTTGAAAGTTAGCTCTTTAAGATGCCTAGACTTCCCCAAGAGGAATTAAGCTAATTGCTACTGTGCTCAGAGAATTATGTAAAACACTGGACAGGTGTATGAACCAAGAATAGCAAGTTTTCACCTTTGAGCTAACTCCAACTTATCTGTTTTGATCTATCTTTTTGAGAGTGATCTTCCAAGGTACATAGGGTGTCTAATACATCCATTGGCAAGCTAAAAGGGCCCACCATATACTCCTGGAGTTCATTTGGCTGGTGTAGATCAAGGATTTTGCAACACCTCTTCATCTTCAAGCACATACCTATCCATCTCTTCACAGTGGTATCAGAGCAAGGTTGGACAACATGGCAGATGGATTTCCTTCATCGATTGACAAATTGGATAGAGGTAATTACTCAGCTTGGTCATTAAGAATGGAAGCTTATCTCCAAGGTAGAAGTTTATATGGTTATGTGGCTGGAGATGAAGTTATGCCAAGTTTGAGGAACAAAAGTCAACCAACACAAGAAGAGCAAGAAAGATTGAGCACATGGTGCTCCAAGGATGCACTTGCAAGGTCTTATCTCCTCAACTCTATCTCAGATTTTTTGTTGCCTCACATAAGAAGTTGTAAGAGATCTGAGGAAGTGTGGGATGCACTTGAAGCTTTCTTTTCTTCAAGTACCAAAGCTAGGAAGCATCAACTATGGCTGGAGTTCACAACTCTCAAGAAGGCTCCCAAACAAAATATGACTGATTTTGTCACAAAGCTCAAGGACATAGCGGATCAGTTGGGAAGCATTGGAGAGGTAATAGATGAAGAGCAAATTGTAAGGCAGGTGATCAATGGCTTGAAGGCAGATGACAAGTGGGAAGCATTCACCACAGCTATGGATTTGTACATGGACATGCATGTACCTGATTTCAACACACTCATTGGACAACTACTTACTCAAGAGGCAAAGCTTATCAAAAATGGAGAAAGCTCTAAAGGTAATCATTCTTCAGCTTTATACACGGATAAAAGCAAGTCAAAAGATAACAAAGGAAAGGCAAAGAAAGTGGATGATGAAGCAGGTACATATCAAGCTAACTATGCAGGTAGAGGAAGACATGGCAGAGGTAGAGGAAGAGGAGGTAGACAAGGCAGGGGGAGATCCCAAGACTCCAACTCATGTTCTATTTGTGGATTAACTAATCATACAACTGAAAATTGCTTTAGGAATTCCAGGAATCAAAGAGGTAGAGGATACAATAGAGGAAGTTATGGCTACTCAAGAGGAAGGTTCAACAACTACCATGGCAACTACAACAACTACAATCATTCAAACTATCAAGGAGGCTACAAAGGAAGGAGAGACTACAATAACTACACAGAAGACTCAAACAAAGAGGATTCATTATTGATCATGAACATGGCTATGCCACAAGGTAAATCTGATGAGCATGGTTTCTACATAGATTCAGGTTGTTCAAATCATGTGGCAGGAAATGTGGCACTCCTATCAGATTTAGAAGATCCAAGGAATAAGCATGAGGTACAAACAGGAGATGATACAAAACATCCTGTGGAGAAAATAGGCAATGTCAAAGCACCTGATGGAAACATCAACCTACTCAGTAAGGTACTCTATGTCCCTACCATTACAAAGAATTTGATAAGTGTTGGGCAGATAGTAGAGAAAGGGTTGCAAGTCAGGTTCACAAAAGCAGGAGCATTTGTTGAAGATCCAAGTCAAGGATTCAAAAGAATTGCAAAAGGTGAAAAGACAGGTAGATTGTTCACATTTGAATTACAGGACACTAGAAACATTGCTCTCTTTAATTATGGTACTTAGACACTCATAGAATTGGAAGTATGGCACAAAAGGTTAGCACATATTGGTGAAAGGTCATTAAAGCAAATCTGCAGGGACCAAAGTGTACTTGGACTTCCTAATTTGTCAAAACAACATATGATTTATAAGTGTAGTGCATGTCAATTTGGAAAGTCTCACAGGTTACCAATCATGAAGAAAGATTATATGCATGGAGATCTCTTGGAGTTGGTTCATACAGATGTATGGGGACCTAGCAAGGAAGCTTCAATATCTAGATCAAGGTATTATGTTTCCTTTATTGATGATTGCAGCAGATGGACTATCCTATTCTTTATGAAACACAAAGATGAAGTTTTTTCATGTTTCAAAAGATATTTGGCTCTTGTGGAGAATCAAACAGGTAAATCACTAAAAAGGCTAAGGTCAGATGGAGGGGGAGAATATTTCTCCCATGAGTTTGATTCTTTTCTTCAAGAAAGAGGAATCAAAAGAGAGGTAACTATAAGGTACACTCCTGAGCAAAATGGAGTGGCAGAAAGGAGGAATAGGACAATTGTTGAAGCTGCAAGGTCTATGTTAAATGAAAAGCATTTACCTAATTACTTATGGGCTGAGGCTGTATCTACAGCCACTTACTTGATTAACAGGTTGCCTTCAAAATCCCTTGATGGGATGGCTCCATATGAGGCTTGGAATGGAAGAAGACCAAGCTTAGATCATTGTAAAATTTTTGGATGTATTGCTTTTGCTCATGTTCCTTCACAGGTTAGAGGCAAGATGGATCCAAAGGCAGAAAGGTGTGTATTTATTGGATATGACAACAATCAAAAGGGCTACAGGTTATACAACCCTACCAACAAAGGATTCTTGGTAAGCAGAGATGTAGTTTTTGATGAGAACAATTCATGGTATGAAGATTCATGCAGGAAGGTCAATTTACCATATAATCTTGAAGAAGATTTTCCAAAGCTTGGTAGAGAACAACAGAAGATTGAAGAACAAGACACCTCAGAGGATGATGAAGAATCTCACATGGAAAAGATCAAAGCATGGAAGTCTAAAGGTAAAGCAAAATTGCAGGAACTTGGACATGAGGCAGAATCATCACATCATGGCCTAAGAAGATCTATGAGGGAAAAGAAAAAACCAGAAAGGTATGGGTTTGATACCTCATTAGTAACTAAACATTATATCTACATAGCACAGGACATAAACCAAGAGGAGCCATCATCATTTGAAGAGGCCAAAGCAAAAACAGAATGGAAGCATGCAATGAAGAGATTGAAGCACTTGAGGAAAACAACACTTGGGATTTGGTGCCCAAGACTTCATCCATGAAGGTAATAGGCTCAAGATGGGTCTATAAACTCAAGAAGAATTCTGATGGTTCAATTAACAGGTATAAGGCAAGGCTTGTGGCAAAAGGCTTTGCACAAACTCAGGGAATTGATTATGAAGAGACCTTCTCTCCTGTGGCAAAGATGCCTACTATTAGGGTTTTGCTTAGTATTGCCTCTTCCAAGAATTGGAAGATACTTCAACTAGATGTAAAGAATGCATTCTTGAATGGTTGGATAACAGAAGAGGTATATATGGCACAACCACCTGGTTTTGAGAATCAAGTTTATCCTGATTATGTGTGTAAACTTAACAAAGCATTGTATGGTCTCAAGCAAGCTCCAAGAGCTTGGAATTTTAGGCTTGTTTCATTCTTGCAGGACAAAGGCTTTCAACCAAGCAAGGCAGATCCTTCACTCTTTATTAAAAAGAGTAATTCCGAGGTCATCTACCTATGTGTATACGTAGATGATATTATATTGACAGGAAATGATGCAGATGGTATGAAGAAGATCAAAGATCAGATGAGAGAAGAGTTCAAGATAAGTGATTTGGGTTCACTTACCTACTTCCTAGGTTTGGAAGTTGTCTACAAAGATCATGGTTTGTTTCTCACTCAAAGGAAGTACATTAAGGACATGTTGGCAAAATTCAAGATGCAAGATTGTAAGATTGCAGGTACTCCAATGGAGGTCAATCACAAATTGAGCTCACATGAAGGTGAACTCATAGAGGACATCACATCATATCAAAGTCTAGTGGGTAGTCTCAACTATGCCACATTGACAAGAGTAGATATATGTTACAGTGTGAGTGTGTTAAGCCAATTTATGCACACACCAAGGAAACCACATATGGATGCTGCCAAAAGGATTCTCAAGTATCTCAAAGGAACCATAAATGAAGGACTTTATTATCCTTATGTATCTGATTTAGGTTTGAAGCTATTTTCTGATACAGATTGGGCTGGCTCCAAGGAAGATAGAAGGAGCACTTCAGGTTATCTTACCTTTGCAGGTTCAAAGCTTATTTCATGGTCATCCAAGAAGCAACCCACAGTTGCTCTCTCTTCTACTGAAGCTGAATATAGAGGTCTTTCCATAGCTACACAAGAAGCTATGTGGATGAAGACATTGTTCAAAGATCTTGGATTGGAGTTTGGAACTCCAACTATTTTTGGTGACAATATGAGTTCTATTCATTTGGCTGCTAATTCTATTTTTCATGCAAGGACTAAACATATTGAAGTTCATTATCACTATGTACGAGAGAAGGTTCTAAGCAAAGAGATTCAAATATCATATGTGTCCACTCATCAACAATGTGCAGATATTCTAACCAAAGCATTGGATGGTACAAAGCTTTGCAAATTCAAGGCTATGATAGGTTTGCAGGTAATCTTGGAAGATTGAAGACCTCAAGCATACTTGGCTTGAGGGGGAGCTGTTGGAGCAATTCTATGACAAGCCTAAGTATTGGCTTGAGTCTCACAAAGTCTTAGAAGAAGCTTTAAAAAGAAGACTATGTAAAGTTCACTTGTGAACTACCTCTTGTAACTTTTGAAGAGTTTACTTAATGTAAAAGTAAGAGAATCTTAAGTGGTTGAGTCCACTTGATCAAGAATGGAAAGAGGAGCCACGAATTCGTGATTTGTGGTAGGTAGAGAATCAAATCAATCATTGATTGATTGGAGAGTGATTGAGGGAAGTTAGCCTCCCAAACTCAACTATAAATAGATGGCTGTTTTAGTCATGGTTAGAGAGACCTATGTGAAGACCTCCAAGAGCTGAGCTTTATGCCATATCAAGGTGTGATTACAAGGCACACATATGTATCAGTAAGTCATTGTATTGTACAAGCAATATACTTTCATTTTCATGATTATTTGAGTTCATCTTTCCATGTTCTTGCGAAGTGTACTACTCACTGCCATTACTCTCAGTTTTCTCAGTCAGCTTGCAGAGATGTTTTCTCTGAGCTTGGTGCATCATTTTCAGAGATTTAACTTGGTAAAGTTAGCTCTATAAGTCTACTATATGCTCACAAATTTTCATGTCATTTGGATGTTGCAATCTTTAGTTATGTTCATTTGAAGTCAACAGGGTCTGTTCATCTTCACTTCTCTGTCAGGTACCCGACTTTTTCACTCATCTTGTCAGAGGTGTTTCTCAGTGGTTACTTATTCAAATTCAGTGATTTAAAGCTTGTTGGATTCAGCTTACTGTCTAGTATAACCATACAATTTTTCATATCATTGGAGTTATGTTGATTTTTCTGCTCACTGGTCTATTTCTGTAGCAGCCCGTGAGAATCGGGATGATGTCATCACTTGTTGAAACTCATTCTCAGTGTGTGGTTCATTATTTTTTATGAGATTACTCTTCAAAGTTAGCTCTTTAAGTTGCCTAGACTTCCCCAAGAGGAATTAAGCTAATTGCTGCTGTGCTCAGAGAATTATGTAAAACACTAGACAGGTGTATGAACCAAGAATAGCAAGTTTTCACCTCTGAGCTAACTCCAACTTATCTGTTTTGATCTATCTTTTTGAGAGTGATCTTCCAAGGTACATAGGGTGTCTAATACATACATTGGAAAGCTAAAAGGGCCCACCATATACTCCTGGAGTTCAATTGGCTGGTGTAGATCAAGGATTTTGCAACACCTCTTCATCTTCAAGCACATACCTATCCATCTCTTCACAGAGTTGGGGGGGCGGTGGAGCGTGGGTGGAGTGGAGGGTGGGTGGTATTGAAGGTGCTAAGGGTGGGAGGAGGAGGAAGGCAGAGGGTGGGTAGCGTTGGGGTGCTATTGGTGGAGTGGAGTTGAGGGTGGGTGGAGTTGGGGGTTGGTGGAGTGGAGGGTGGGCGGAGTGGAGGGTGGGTGGAGTTGTGGGAGGGTGGAGTGGAGGGTGGGTGGAGTTGGGGGTGGGTGGAGTGGAGGGTGGGTAGAGTGGAGGGTGGGTAGAGTGCAGGGTGCGTGGAGTTGGGGGAGGGTGGAGCATGGGTGGAGTGGAGGGTGGGTGGAATTAGCGTGCTGAGTATGGGCGGAGGAGGGAGGCAGAGGGTTGGGTGGAGTTGGGGTGTTGTGGGTGGAGTGGAGTGGAGCGTGGGTGGAGTGGAGAGTGAGTGGACTTACGGGTGCTGTGGGTGGGGGGAGAAGGGAGGTGGAGGGTGGGTAGCTGATGTTCGACAATAGGAATAGGAGTAAGTGATGCGTTAACAGAGATGTGTAATACATCCATGATGTTCCTCAAATGCAATGGGTTAAGAGAGTCTCTATGTGTGTATTTTATTAGATTGAGTATTTTTCTAGTCCATGAGTGTAATCTACAAGGGAGCTGAATATGACATGACTCTTGTCTAGAATTCGGAGATTGCACTCATATTTCTCTAAGAACATGTTGTTTCATTATTTCTACATTTGAGCTTTTGCAAAGGAATGCATGTGGGCGGGTGTAGGAGTGGGAGGGCGATGTTCTGGGCGGGGGCTAAGGGCATGGGTGGGAGGCCACGGGCGGGGGTAGGAGGGGGTTTGAGGCAGGAGTAGGAGGCGTGGGTGAGTGGTAGCTCAGGGCCGTTGTAGGAGGGAGAGGGGAGGGGCTGAGGGCTTGGGTTGGGGGGCCATGGGGGAGGGGGGGTAGGAGTGGGTAGTGGGCAGGGGTAGGAGGAGTGGGCGGGGGGTGGTTGAGGGAGAGTGTAGGAGGGGGAGGGCGGGGGGCTGTGGGTGGGGGCTGAGGGCGCGGGTGGGGGGCTGAGGGTGGGGGCTATGGAGAGAGAGAGAGAGAGAGAGAGAGAGAGAGAGAGAGAGAGAGAGAGAGAGAGAGAGAGAGAGAGAGAGAGAGAGATAGATAGAGCGAGAGGCAGTGGGAATATGCAAGAGGCGAGGGCTATGAGTGAGGCACTGAGGGTGGGGGCGCGGGGGAGAGGGGGAGAAACACACACACACACACACACACACAGGGGGGAGAGAGAGAGAGAGAGAGAGAGATAGAGAGAGAGAGAGGGAGAGAGGGAGAGAGGGAGAGAGAGAAGAGAGAGAGAGAGAGAGAGAGAGAGAGAGAGAGAGAGAGAGAGAGAGAGAGAGAGAGAGAGAGAGAGAGAGAGAGAGAGAGAGAGAGAGAGAGAGAGAGAGAGAGAGAGAGAGAGAGAGAGAGAGAGAGAGAGAGAGAGAGAGAGAGAGAGAGAGAGAGAGAGAGAGAGAGAGAGAGAGAGAGAGAGAGAGAGAGAGAGAGAGAGAGAGAGAGAGAGAGAGAGAGAGAGAGAGAGACGGGGAGTGGGTCTAGGCGAGGGGTGGGGGCTGGGAGAGAGAGAGAGAGAGAGAGAGAGAGAGAGAGAGAGAGAGAGAGAGAGAGAGAGAGAGAGAGAGAGAGAGAGAGAGAGAGAGAGAGAGGCAATGGGACTAGGCGGGGGCGAGGGTTGTGGGTGGGGCACTGAGGGTTGAGGGTGGGGGCTATGGGGAGAGAGAGAGAGAGAGAGAGAGAGAGAGAGAGAGAGAGAGAGAGAGAGAGAGAGAGAGAGAGAGAGAGAGAGAGAGAGAGAGAGAGAGAATGGGCCGTGGGACTAGGCGGGGGGTCGGGGCTTTGGGTGGGACGTTTATGGTGGGGGTTGGGGGGGGGGGAGAGAGAGAGAGAGAGAGAGAGAGAGAGAGAGAGAGAGAGAGAGAGAGAGAGAGAGAGAGAGAGAGAAGGACGGGCAGTGGGACTAGGTGGGGGTGCGAGCTGTGGGTGGGGGGCTGAGGGTTGAGGGTGGGGGTTGGAAGGGGAGAGAGAGAGAGAGAGAGAGAGAGAGAGAGAGAGAGAGAGAGAGAGAGAGAGAGAGAGAGAGAGAGAGAGAGAGAGAGAGAGAGAGGGCTAGCTCTCTGCATCTCGACATCAAGCCTTTGCACCATCCCGGTGCAACTTTCCCTTCATTTGCTTATTAAATAGACGAAAATTAACTGCAAACACTGAATGAAATACCATATGTACAGTGAATGAAGTTCTTCCATCTTGACTTAATTCATGTAATTGTTCACGCTGGAGATATTGACCAGGGGTATCCTCTTACCTTGCAAATCCTCTAGATGCACTGCTCCATATGCGAATACCTTTATCTTCCTGTATGGGCCTATCCATTTGGGTGCCAATTTGGTTGAAACTGCTGGGATTTGATGCACCAAAACCAAGGATCCTTCCTATATTTCATTGGACAGAAGATATATGTCGTGTAATCTTTTGTGCTCTTCTTGTGTTACCTGAAGTCCTTTCTTTCCTCCTTCTCTGTATTCTTCTAATGCCACCAGTCTCCTAATGGGTGGTTCAATTCCAATGGTTCTGGCTCCAATTTCTCTTTTAATAATAAATTCGAATGGTGCCTATGCCTCTTTTCCGTATACTAAGTGATATGGACTCTTGCTAGTGGTGGCTCCCCTTCTTGTACTTATGAAAGCCCAAATTGCAGCGATCAATACTTGTGGCCAAAAGCGTTGATGATCAAAAGATAATTTGCGTAGCAACCAATCAAAATCTTATTGGAGCTTTCTGCTTGGCGATTTGCCCTTGGATACAAGGCACAAGGCTTTTTATGAAAAACCTTGTACCTTTCAATTATAAATTGGAGCAATTGATTTACAAAATGTGTGCCCATATCACTAGTGATTTCTAGTGGGCAACTAAATCTTGAGAAGATA
Source organism: Ceratopteris richardii (assembly GCA_020310875.1). Lineage (NCBI taxonomy): Eukaryota > Viridiplantae > Streptophyta > Polypodiopsida > Polypodiales > Pteridaceae > Ceratopteris > Ceratopteris richardii. Next base: position 43,040,254 of record CM035407.1, read on the forward strand.
CGCTTATACAAAAACATAGCTATTGTTAAAATTGTGCAGTCCACAGTAGGTTTAGCCTCCACCATTTAGTTGCATAACATGTGGCCATCAAAATATACTTCTTACCCTCAGGTTGACCAGTTGGACTAATTGGTCCTATGAAATCAATACCCCATTGTTCGAATGGAATCCATCGTGTGGATATGACTAATGGTTGGAAATTCAATCTGGTTGGCATAAGAGCACATCTCTTGCAAATGTGGCATTCTTTAGCAAACTTGATCGCATCCCAGTAGATATGAGGCCACCATAGTCCTTTGTGGATAATTCTATGAGCCAAATCTTCCCCTTTAGATGCCCTTCACTATGTGCTCCCTCCAGCAAAAGGTTCACCTCCTCTGGATAAACGCACTTTCTCAAGATACCATCCTGACAATATCTATATAAATTCCCATTTATGAGTGAGTACGCTTTGGTTTTAAGGAGTAATATTCTCTTTCTATGGGTGTTAAGTGTTCTCAGAGTTTTCCAATAGTGAGAAAATGGAGAATTCCATCATACCATTCAGCGTGAGTTGCTACTAGGAAGAGAATACAATCCACGAGTACATCATTAATACTTGTTGCCTTCTCGCTCATTGCAGTCCTCGATACTTGATCTGCCATGTAGTGCTCTCTTTCCAGCTTAATATGAATATCAAAGTTGAATTCTTGAAACAGGAGTAACCATCTCTAAACCCTTCTAGCCACTCTAGGCTTGTTTATCAAGACTTCAAGGGCTGATGGTCAAATATGACTATAAAATGTATACAGAGAAGGTAATGCCGAATCGTTTGAAGAGAAAATACAAGAGCCAAACCTTCCCTTTTGGTGGTACTGTAGTTCCTTTCTGCGTTGGTAAGTAGCCAATTGGCATAGGAGATAGTTCTATCAATCTTGTGTGATGATTATTGAGCCAAAACCACACCAACAACATGAAGACAGGCATCTCTATGCACATGAAACTCCAATGACTAGTTAGGAACACTTAAAAGTGGAGCAGTACATAACCTCAATTTTAGTTCACAAACAACTTTCTCAGCTTCATGACTCGATGAGAAGGGGACCTTTTTACTGGTAAGCCTTGACAAGGGCTTAGCTATTTCTGAATACATTCATATAAATCTTCTATGGTATCCTTCATGGCCCAAAAAACTTTGCACTTCCTTTGAGGTTTGTGGAATAGGCATGAAAAGGATAGCAGTAACCTTTGCAGGGTCAGCTGTTATCCCTTCAGCAGATACTATGTGACCAAGAAGAGTGCCCTTAGTGACCAAAAAGTGACATTTAGCAAGATTTAACTTCAAACCTGTTTTGAGACATTGCTCATAGATCTCCTTTAGACTTTCCAAATGATCATGGAAATCTTGAACTGTTGCTCTTCTATCTGTGCCTTAAAACACTAAAAAGTCATCCATGAAAATGCTTAGAAAGGTTGTTAACCACTTGACCTATATCAAATACATTGCTCTACTAAATGAAGCTCGTGTATTTTTCAAGCCAAAAGCCATGCAGGTATAGACATAAGTGCCCCATGGAGTAACAAAGGTTGTTTTGTCCCTATCATCAGGATGGATTACTATCTGATTTTAGCCACTACAACCATCCAAGAAGCTATAAAAAGTGTGTCTGGCTACTTCCTCAAGTACTTGCTCTATGAAGGGCCGAGGGAATCCATCTTGAACAGTTACCTTATTCAAGGCACAAAAATCAACGCACACTCTTATTTTTCCACTATTCTTCTTAGGTACAATAACCATAGAAGAAAGCCACCTGGAATATTCTACTAGAACAATTATACCTGCTTCTTCTAGTTTTGTAATTTCCAACTTTACCACCTCGGCATACTTTGGATTGAGTCAAAACGGCCTACTTCTTGCAGGTGTGGCTCCCTCAACTAAGGGTATTCGGTGTGATCCAAGCTCCTCTGGTATTCGTGTTAGATCTTTCTAGGACCATGGGAAGAAATTTATATAAGCAAAAAGTAAAGAAGTTACCATCTATAGTAAAAGGGGATAATGCCATAGCCAAGAGACCAAGTGGACTACTTGAGGGTTCTCTTCATCTCCTAGATTTACTTCTTGAACAAGTGTTTCAAGACTGGTCTTACTTGAGAAATCATCCCCACTGTATGCAGGAGTGGAATTTAGCTTATACTCTACAATATTTTCTCTGGTCCACCCTTGAGGTATATCCAAAAAGGGAAGATCTTCTCTACATTCAGGCTCATAACTTTCCTTCCCTGATACTTCTATATTTGATGCCCTTTCAAAGTTTGTTTTCTAGTGCAAACTCTCATTCTCTAACTCCTTGTGAACTTCATCGCCTTTTTCTACAACTCCTTCATCTGCAACTTCTTCCTCTATTTCATGGATTTCCACCGTGCAACACTCTGTACTTTCCATCATCCAATTCAATAATGTATCTTCTTCTTGGGGTAAAGAGGGCATTACGTGAGTGTCCAAAGTAGACCCAGTAGCTTTCCTTGAGTTGAATCCTTCTTTCAAATGTAGTTGTTGTTGGCTATTGATGTCGGTTGAAATCCACAATTTGTTTTTCCCCCAATCTTGCAAAGCTTTTGCTTGCCTTATCTAAGACCTCCCTAGGAGTAAAGGGTAAGAGGTCTCCTGTGGAAGTGCAATAAAAAAAAAAATCTAGAACAAAGTGACAACCTTGTACTATCATTAGTACCTTTTCAATAATTGCAAGTGGTACAACTCGATGGTGATCTGCTATTGTAACTATGAATGGTGCCATCTTGGTGGGGTTCAAATTCAGTTTCCTTATTGTGAAATCTGGCATCAAATTGATGCCAGAGCCTCCATCAATGATCACACTTGTGAGAGCTTTATCCTTTATAAAAGCATATAACCTTGATCTTTGGTAGTCTGCAAGGGGTGTACGGGGAAAATCAAACATGAAATCATCTATGCTAGGTTGTTGGCTCAAGTGAGCAGAGTGTATAATCTTTAATAAGTCACTCCTTTTTTTTGAATCCATCTTTATGAGTTTGTACAGACTAACCTTGTGATGAATACCTTTCAAGATCTGCTCAATGTTTACCACATGTGTGTCTACTTGCAGACTTGTTGGTTGGTCCCTTAGGGAAGTAGCCATCCTTTCATAAGCTCCTTGAATATCTATTTGGCCCTTCCATACACCGTTCTTTCACTCCTCTCTATCTTGTAGTCCTTGTCGTTCCTCTCTGGAGGTTGCTGCCGCTTGCCTGGCTCTAGTCATCATGGGCATTGAAGAAGATGAAACAACATAAGACTGAGTGGTCATACCTTCTACTTGTGGGGAGACTACAATCATGTGAATTGGAGCAGGGCAGCTTCTTGGGAAACCTTTGGTATAGTGATCCTTAGCTGAAAAGGAGGTGCTGACAATGCTGACAAGGAGGTGCATCTTCTGGAAGGGAACACCTATTTTGCATATGGACATACTCACCATAGGGATAACACATCAATGGCCTATTATATCTAGGCTTCGTTCGACAATTCTTCTCTCATAATATGAATCTTGAGCTTGAGGGTTGCCTCATTGTTGTGTACCCTTGAGGTAGTAAAAGTCTCTAGCTTCATGGACATCCTTTTCACAAAATTGAAAACTTACCCTGTTAGGACAATTAGCATTGGAATGCCCACTGTTCTTATATATTGTACACCAAATCTACCTTCTTATATCCTGAGTGGCTTGCGAATCTTCTAATTCACGACAAAGTTGGGCTAATTCATCATTAGTGTGACACGATGGCAGTGGCAAGACCTTCTCTTCTTGGTGATGTTGTTGCATTCTCAATGCCTCCAATTCTTTCCCCAGTTACCCAATAGGGTCTAGTTCTACTGCATAATTTGGTTGTGTATCCCATTCAAAATGTTGCCTAGATTCTTTAATGTGTGATGCCGCTACAACAAAATCATTAAGGGTTGCATCCAATCTAAGAGACTCACATAGCTTCTGCTTAGACGACCTAGGTGTAGAGGAGGTACTGGGGTATCCACTTTTATAGAAGACAAACACTTCCAGTACGTCGCCTACTCAAGGGGGTTCTCTTTAGGGAAGTATACCTTTAACATTTCTGTGAGCAGGTAGATAACACGGATTGCACAGAGTAGTGAATGCTTTAGAAAATATGAACAATATATGACCAAGGAAGACCATACACTTTTGATCCGAATCAGATGATTACAAAGTTGGGCAGAGAACTCAATACAAATGGTAGAATTTCTCAAGAGAATAGAGATTAAACAACACACTGACTCACAAAAAAAAAAAATAACAATAATCCCAAGCCACTCTCTTACATTATAGTGCGCATAGCCCTTCACTGTGAAGACTACCCTCTGTATACACGACAGAGTAGCTCCCACAGTAGACTTGAAACCACCAAGTGCAAGAGAGGTCTTCTACACGTATACGCGGACCACTGTATCTCTAAAACTTGTACATGTACTCCCGTGTGTGTACTGTAACCCAAATGAGCACAAATCCTTTGATTTTATAGGCCCTAATAGGCCAAGAGAGCCTTGCCGAATCTTCACGTCCACTGATCACGCGCCGGTTAACCACCCAAAATTGGAGGGGTAGGTCAATTGTTCCCTTGATTTGAATTGCATCCACAAAAATAGGTAGTCCTTGTGAATGGTTGCTGGCAATTCCACTTTTACTTTTAACAATACACTTTTACCTTTTCACCTGCCATCTGAGGTTCTCCTTTTTATAGTTTTGTTACTTCCTTACTGCTTAATCCCAGCAATTCATGTGATGCCGATTGGTCCAACTGCTTGTCCTCTTCCAACCTCAATTTTGTTCCAAGATGAATGCAGAGACGGCATGAAGAATGTACCACAGCCATATCAACGAGAGCTTTGAATGCATCCGAAGGTCCCTCGAATTTCCAACTCAATGACGCATTGTACGAATCTTCATGAGTCGCAAGGTGCTTCATTTGTTTTTCCACCCTTTTCAATATCTGCAGCACTTTTGATGTGCAAAAATGCATTCGAAGATGGTGCAAAATCATGGATGTTAGGTGCACCAATTACGACAGGAATGGATCCTGCTACAAGAGACTGCCAAAATTTCTCATCTTGATTACGCAGACAAGCTCCATATGAATCAATGGTGACACCATATTCCCTTAACTTCTCGTACAAAAAGATGGTATGTAGTCACACCATCATGCTTACATTTACATGGCCTCTTGTGTTGCTTGTATGGGTGCACACGTGTGTAATTGTGGATGTGTGTGTATGTAAGTGTGTGTGTGCAATTATGGGTGTGTGTGTGATTGTAAATGTGTGTGAGGATGCGTGAGTGAGAGGGGACTTGCGGGAGTGTGAGGAGGAGAGAGGGGAGGCGCTCGCGGGGGTGTGAGGAAGGGGGGAGGTGTGGGAGGTGAGAAGCTTGAGGAGTGGGGGTTGGCGGGGGATAGCGGCGAGGGGAGGGGAGGGGATTGGCGGGGGATGGTGGTGAGGGGAGGGGAGGGGGTTGGCGGGGGATGGTGGTGAGGGGAGGGGAGGGGGTTGGCGGGGGATAACGGTGAGGGGAGGGGAGGGGATTGGCGGGGGATGGTGGTGAGGGGAGGGGAGGGGGTTGGCGGGGGATAGCGGTGAGGGGAAGGGAGGGGGTTGGCGGGGGATCACGGTGAGGGGAGAGGAGGGGATTGGCAGGGGATGGTGGTGAGGGGAGGGGAGGGGGTTGGCGGGGGATAGCAGTGAGGGGAGGGGAGGGGATTGGCGGGGGATGGTGGTGAGGGGAGGGGAGGGGGTTGGCGGGGGATAGTGGTGAGGGGAGGGGAGGGGATTGGCGGGGGATAGCGGTGAGGGGAGAGGAGGGGATTGGCGGGGGATGGTAGTGAGGGGAGGGGAGGGGGTTGGCGGGGGATAGTGGTGAGGGGAGGGGAGGGGATTGGCGGGGGATAGCGGTGAGGGGAGGGGAGGGGATTGGCGGGGGATGGTGGTGAGGGGAGGGGAGGGGGTTGGCAGGGGATAACGGTGAGGGGAGAGGAGGGGATTGGTGGGGGATGGTGGTGAGGGGAGGGGAGGGGGTTGGCGGGGGATAGCGGTGAGGGGAGGGGAGGGGATTGGCGGGGGATGGCGGGTGAACGAGAGAGAGAGAGGGAGAGAGAGAGAGAGAGAGAGAGAGAGAGAGAGAGAGAGAGAGAGAGAGAGAGAGAGAGAGAGAGAGAGAGAGAGAGAGAGAGAGAGAGAGAGCGAGAGAGAGAGAGAGAGAGAGAGAGAGAGAGAGAGAGAGAGAGAGAGAGAGAGAGAGAGAGAGAGAGAGAAGGAGAGAGGGGGGAGGGTGACGCGCGGGGGACGAGAGAGAGACCGAAAAAGGGAGAGAGGGAGAGGGATCCGAAAGAGGGGGAAAGAGAGAGAGGGGGAAAGAGAGGGAAAGAGAGAGAGGGAAGAGAGAGAGAAATAGAGAAAGAGGGAGACGGAGAAGGGGGTTCACGCGGGCAGGGAAGAGGAGAGAGAGGGGAGAGAGAGAAGGAAGAGAGATAACAAATCACTGAGGTAGCAAAAATGAAGGCAATAACTGCCCGTAACATAATTATGTCCAAAGAATGGAACGAATTACTTCTTGAAGCTGTGGTCCCAAGGCATCTGAGATCTCTCCTCACAATCTCTTTCTCTTCCATCTTCTTCAGTCTTCATGCTTGGAGTGCCTTTGATTTCTGACTCTATGCTTGGGGTCCACTGCTCACATGCCACAAGAGAAAAGGGGGAAAAGAGAAGGGGTACTACAGACCCCCACATCAAGCTTTTGCACCGTCTGGGTGCAATATCTTTATTTGCTTATTCCTTCAAAATGAACTGCAGAAAATGAAAGAACTATGGTATGTACAGGGAGTGAATTTCATCTGCTTGCATCAATTCAAATAACTTTTCACCCTGGAGATGTTGACTAAGGGCAACCCATTGCCTTGCAGATCCTCCAGTTGTACTGCACCATGTGGCAATACTTTGATGACCTTATATGGTCCTACCCATTTAGGAGCCAATTTAGTGGACGTCGACGGGATTTGATGCACCAGGACCATAGATCCTTCCTGTACCTCATTAGTCCTTAAATACCTGTCATGCAGCCGTTTGCGTTCCTCTTGTTTTACCTGTAGTTTCTTCATTGCTGCTTCCCTACATTCTTCCAATGCCACAAGTCTTCTGATTGGAGGTTCAATACCTGTGGTTCTGGCTCCGATTTCCTTCTTGATAATAAATTCGAAAGGTGCCAATGCTTCTTTACCATAGACTAGGCGGAATGGACTTTCGCCAGTGGTTCCCCTTCTAGTAGTTCGGAAATCCCACATTGCACCAATTAGTGCCTGTGGCCAAGAACTTTGATGCTCAAAGGATAATTTGCGTAAGAGCCCAATCAAAATTTTGTTAGAACTTTCCGCTTGGCCATTCGCTCTGGGATAGTAAGCACATGACTTCCTGTGAAAGATTTTATACCTGTCAAAGATGACTTGGAGCAACTGATTCACAAAGTGAGTGCCCCTGTCACTAGTGACCTCAATTGGACACCCGAATCTGGAAAAAATACGTTTAAACAAAAATTTAGCCACTGTCAAGGCCGAGCAATGTGTAGTGGCTTTAGCTTCCACCCACTTAGTTGCATAACACGTGGCCATAAGAATATATCTCTTTCTTCCAGGTTGACCCATTGGACTGATCGGACCAATAAAGTCAAGTCCCCATCGTTCAAAAGGTAGCCATCCTGTGGAGATGACTAATGGCTGGAAACTCATCTTGGTTGGCTTAGCAGCACATCTCTGACAGATATCGCACTCCTTGGCAAATTTGATTGCATCTTTGTATATCTGAGGCCACCATAATCCTTGGTGGATAATCTTGTGAGCCAACTCTTCTCCCTTCATATGCCCTTCGTTGTGTGCTGCTTCAAGCAAGAAGTTTACTTCTTTTGGAAAAACACACTTTCTCAAGATACCGTCATGACAATATTTATATAAATTTCCATCTATGAGTGAGTAAGATTTGGACTTAAAAAGTAATTTCCTCTTTTCTAGTGCTGATAGATGCTTGGGAAATTCTCCAATGGAAAGGAACTCAAGAATTTCATTATACCAATCAGTCTGCATTGTAACCAAAAAAAGAATACTATCCACCAATTCATCATCAATACCTGTTGCTTGTTCACTGAGAGCAGTTCTTGATACCTGATCCGCCATATAATGCTCTTTCCCTGGCTTAATATGAATATCAAAATCAAATTCTTGAAATAACAATAACCATCGCCAAACCCTTCCAGCTACTCTGGGCTTGTTAATCAGGTACTTCAAAGGTTGATGATCAGTTATGACAATAAAATGCACACCTAAGAGGTAATGCCGGAATTTTTGAAGAGCGAACACGATAGCCAAACCTTCCCTTTCAGTAGTGTTGTAGTTCCTCTCTGCTTTGGTAAGCAATCTGCTAGCATAAACAATAGGTTGGTCTATCTTCTGTGATGATGGTTGAGCCAAGACTGCTCCAACTGCATGAAGACTGGCATCTGTATGTACATGGAACTCTAATGACCAATTAGGAACAGTTAAAAGAGGAGCAGTACATAGCCTCAATTTTAATTCACAAAATGCTTTCTCAGCTTCAGGAGTCCATGAGAAAGGGACATTCTTACTTGTAAGCCTGGACAAAGGCTTAGCTATTTCTGAATACATTCTGATAAATCGTCTATGATATCCTGCATGGCCCAAGAAACTTTGCACTTCCTTTGGGCTTTGTGGAATTGGCATGGAAAGGATAGCAGTGATCTTTGCCGGATCAACCGTTATCCCTTCAACTAATACTATGTGGCCCAGGAGAGTGCCTTTGGTCACCAAAAAATGACATTTAGCAGGATTCAACTTCAACCCTGTTTTGAGACACTGCTCAAAGATTTCCTTTAGATTATCCAAATGGTTATTGAAATCTTGAACTATTGCCCTCTTGTCTGTTCCTGAAAATACTGAAAAATCATCCATAAAAATGCGCAGAAATGAGGTTAACCATTTCCCTAGTATGAGATACATAGTCCTATTGAAGGATGCTGGTGCATTCTTCAAGCCAAAGGCCATACGAGTATAAACATATGTGCCCCATGGTGTAACAAAAGCCGTCTTGTCTCTATCTTCAGGATGAATGGCTATCTGATTGTAGCCACTGAACCCATCAAGAAAACTATATAAAGAGTGTCCGGCTACTTCTTCAAGCACCTACTCTGTGAATGGTTGAGGAAAGCCATCTTGAATAGTTACCTTATTCAAGGCACGAAAATCAACGCATACTCTTATTTTGCCGTTTTTCTTTAGTACAATGACCATGGAAGAAAGCCACCGTGAGTGTGCTACACGAACAATAATACCTGCCTCTTCCAATTTTGTGATTTCTAGCTTTACTGCCTCTGCATACTTTGGATTAAGTCGGTAAGGCCTACTTCTTGCAGGTGAAGCTCCTTCCACTAAGGGTATTCGGTGTAATCCAAGCTCCTCAGGTATCCCTGTTAAGTCTTTATAGGACCATGCAAAGACACTTTTATAGGTAAAAAGTAGGGAAGTTATCTTCTGCAATAAAGGCGGATAGTGCCATAACCAAGCAGCCAAGTGAACCATCTGAGGATTCTCTTCATCTCCAAGATTTACTTCTTGAACAAACTTTTCAGAATTGGACTCACTTGAAAGTTCATCTCCACTGTATGCAGGAGCAGAGTTCAATTTATGATCCACAATCTGTTACTTGATCCATCCTAAGGGTATATTTGAGAATGGAAGTTCTTGAAGGTCACGATTATCTTCCCCAGATGCAAGCACAACTTTGTCTCTTTCTCGTCCTGCAAGCATAAAATCATCTGATTCCTCATGTTTACCTGCCTTTTCCCTACATACCATCTTAGTGGCGCTAAGTGTTGAATTTTGATTATCTGATTCAATTGGAGATTTCTGTCCTTTAGGAGGTGCCTGCAAAAAATAAGCTTGACTTCCTTGCTTACTCTTTTCTATTTTGTTCAAGTGAAGAACATCAGTTTTTCCCTCTTCCCGTCCTCCTTCTGTTGCTTCTGCAAAATCTTCATTTACCTCACATATCTCCACTGTGCAACATTCTGCACCTCCCATCATCCAACTTAATAGGGCATCATCTTCTGAAGGCATTACCTGAGTTTCCATTGCATATCCAGTAGCCTTGTTAATGTCTGATCCTTCTTCCAAATGTATCTGTAATTGATTGTTAGTACATGTGGAAATCCATAACTTGTTCTTTCCCCAATCCTCTAGAGCCTTTGCTTGCCTTAGCCAAGGCCTTCCCAGGAGTAGAGGGTATGAGGTCTCCTGAGGCAGGGCAATAACAACAAAGTCTAAAACAAAATGACAACCCTGCACTATCATAAGTACCTTTTCAACAATGCCCACTGGTGCAACCCGACGTTGATCTGCTAAGGTGACTGTGAAGGGTGCTGCCTTTGTGGGATTTAGCCTTAGTTTCTTCATAGTGAAATCAGGCATCAAATTGATGCCGGAACCTCCATCTATAATAACACCTGCTAGAGCTTCATCCTTGATGAAAACGGATAATCTTGAGCTCTGATAATCAGCCAAGGGTGCAGGAGGAAAGTCCACCATAAAACCATCTATGCTAGGAGGTGGGCACAAGCATGCAGAATGTATAATCTTCAGCAGATCACTTCTTACTTTAGGATCTATCTTTATGGGTTGATACAGGCTAATCTTATGATGAATACCTTTCAAAATTTCTTCAATGTCCACTTCTTGCTTGCCTTCAGAAGTACTCGTTGGTTGATCTTTTAGCAAAGTAGTCGCCCTCTCATAAGCTTCTTCCATTTCTTCTTGGTCCTTCCATCCCACCCTCTTTTCTACAACTCTATCTTTGAGTCCTTGTTGTTCCTCCTTTTGGGCTACTACCGCTTGCCTGGCTCTGGTCATCATTGGCATGGATGAAGATGAAACAACATAAGATTGAGCGGTCATACCTTCTACTAGTGGGGAGACTGCAATCATGTGAATTGGAGCCGGACGACCTCTTGGGCAATCTCTGGTGTAGTGATCCTTAGCATCTGGACAGTGCTGACAAGGGGGTGCATCCTCTGGAAGAGAACACCTGTTCTGCATATGGCCATACTCCCCACATCGGTAACACATTAGGGGCCTATTGTATCTAGGCCGAGTTGGGTGGGTCTCTTCTCTATTAGGTGCATTAGAAGTGCTAGCATAATATGAATCTACACCTTGATGGTTACCTCGCTGTTGTGTCCCCTTAAGGTAGTAGCAGTCTCTTGCTTCATGACCCTCTTTGCCACAGAACTGACAACTAACTCTGTTAGGACAATTTACATTGGAATGTCCATTATTACTACATATTGTACACCAAACCTGTCTTTGTATGTCCTGGGTAGTCCGCAAGTCTTCAAGCTCATGCCTAAGTTGAGACACTTCATCCACATTATGGGTTGAGGGTGGTGGTATGACCTTCTCTTCTTGGCGACTTTGCTGCATCCTTAAGGCTTCCAACTCCTTCTTGAGTTGCCCGATCGGATCCAAATCGGATGCATAATTTGGTTGAGACTCCACTTCAAAATGTATTCTAGCCTCCTCAATGCGTGATGCAGTTGCAACAAAATCATCAAGTGTTGCATCCAATCTGAGGGATTCTCGAAGCTTTTGTTGAGATGACTTAGGCAGAGCCTTCTCAATCCATTTTTTGACTAAAAAATCACCTGGACCATGAGGCAAACGAGAAACAAGTGCTTTTGTTCTAGTATGCAATTCATGAAAGGATTCACCTGCTCGTAATTTTAGGTTCTCTAGCTGATCTAGAGCTCGTTCTGAGGAGTCGCTTGGTCGAAATGTCTGCGAGAATGCCGCTTTTAGTGCCTCCCACGTAGTGAAGTGCCCATCTTCATACTGGCTATACCATTTGTCTGCAAGGCCTTCCAATGTAGATGGAAAGAGCACCAACATTGCATCCTCCCGGTTCTGCAATCCTCTTCCACGGCATAACGAGACGAATCTCCTCACGTGGTCATCTGCATCTTCATAAGCCAATCCTTTAAATGTAGGAAACTTGATGTTCAACCTAGAGAGTAAATGGGAAAGATCCTCCATTGATGCCGGCGCCTCTTCTGAAGTATCAGAGGAAAAATCTAAGGTTCTCCTATGTTTCTCTTTTGATAATGGTGTTACTCCCAAATCAATGGATAGATTCAAGGATGGTGGAGGAGAGGTAGGCTCACTGGTTGTGGCTATTTCTAACTTGTTAAGACGCTTTCGCTCACGATGAGACTCCTTATCCGCCTGCGTATGGGTCATGTACCTACTCGCAAATACAATAGGGCGAAAATCCTCTCACAGAAATGCAAAGGTCCCACCGTGCGTGCCAAACTGTAGAGGAGGTACTCGGGTATCCACTTTTATAGTAGACAAACACTTCCAGTACATCGCCTACTCAAGGGGGTTCTCTTTAGGGAAGTATACCCTTTAACATTTCTGTGAGCAGGTAGATAACACGGATTGCATAGAGTAGTGAATGCTTCAGAAAATATGAACAATATATGACCAAGGAAGACCATACACTTTTGATCCGAATCAGATGATTACAAAGTTGGGCAGACAACTCAATACAAATGGTAGAATTTCTCAAGAGAATAGAGATTAAACAACACACTGACTCACAAAAAAAAACAAAAAATAGTCCCAAGCCACTCTCTTACATTATAGTGCTCATAGCCCTTCACTGTGAAGACTACCCTCTGTATACACGACAGAGTAGCTCCCACAGTAGACTTGAAACCACCAAGTGCAAGAGAGGTCTTCTACACGTATACGCGGACCACTGTATCTCTAAAACTTGTACATGTACTCCCGTGTGTGTACTGTAACCCAAATGAGCACAAATCCTTTGATTTTATAGGCCCTAATAGGCCAAGAGAGCCTTGCCGAATCTTCACGTCCACTGATCACGCGCCGGTTAACCACCCAAATTGGAGGGGTAGGTCAATTGTTCCCTTGATTTGAATTGGATCCACAAAAATAGGTAGTCGCTGTGAATCGTTGCTGGCAATTCCACTTTTACTTTTAACAATACACTTTTACCTTTTCACCTGCCATCTGAGGTTCTCCTTTTTGTAGTTTTGTTACTTCCTTACTGCTTAATCCTGGCAATTCATGTGATGCCGATTGGTCCAACTGCTTGTCCTCTTCCAACCTCAATTCTGTTCCAAGATGAATGCAGAGACGGCATGAAGAATGTACCACAACCATATCAAATAGAGCTTTGAATGCATCCGAAGGTCCCTCGAATTTCCAACTCAATGACGCATTGTACGAATCTTCATGAGTCGCAAGGTGCTTCATTTGTTTTTCCACCCTTTTCAATATCTGCAGTACTTTCGATGTGCAAAAATGCATTCGAAGATGGTGCAAAATCATGGATGTTAGGTGCACCAATTACGAGAGGAATGGATCCTGCTACAAGAGACTGCCAAAATTTCTCATCTTGATTACGCAGACAAGCTCCATATGAATCAATGGTGACACCATATTCCCTTAACTTCTCGTACAAAAAGATGGTATGTAGTCACACCATCATGCTTACGTTTACATGGCCTCTTGTGTTGCTTGTATGGGTGCACACGTGTGTAACTGTGGATGTGTGTGTATGTAAGTGTGTGTGTGCAATTATGGGTGTGTGTGTGTGATTGTAAATGTGTGTGAGGATGCGTGAGTGAGAGGGGACTTGCGGGAGTGTGAGGAGGAGAGACGGGAGGCACTCGCGGGGGTGTGATGAAGGGGGGAGGTGTGGGAGGTGAGACGCTTGAGGAGTGGGGGTTGGCGGGGGATAGCGGCGAGGGGAGGGGAGGGGATTGGCGGGGGATGGTGGTGAGGGGAGGGGAGGGGGTTGGCGGGGGATGGTGGTGAGGGGAGGGGAGGGGGTTGGCGGGGCATAACGGTGAGGGGAGGGGAGGGGATTGGCGGGGGATGGTGGTGAGGGGAGGGGAGGGGGTTGGCGGGGGATAGCGGTGAGGGGAGGGGAGGGGGTTGGCGGGGGATCACGGTGAGGGGAGAGGAGGGGATTCGCGGGGGATGGTGGTGAGGGGAGGGGAGGGGGTTGGCGGGGGATAGCAGTGAGGGGAGGGGAGGGGATTGGCGGGGGATGGTGGTGAGGGGGTTGGCGGGGGATAGTGGTGAGGGGAGGGGAGGGGATTGGCGGGGGATAGCGGTGAGGGGAGAGGAGGGGATTGGCGGGGGATGGTGGTGAGGGGAGGGGAGGGGGTTGGCGGGGGATAGTGGTGAGGGGAGGGGAGGGGATTGGCGGGGGATAGCGGTGAGGGGAGGGGAGGGGATTGGCGGGGGATGGTGGTGAGGGGAGGGGAGGGGGTTGGCGGGGGATAACGGTGAGGGGAGAGGAGGGGATTGGCGGGGGATGGTGGTGAGGGGAGGGGAGGGGGTTGGCAGGGGATAGCAGTGAGGGGAGGGGAGGGGATTGGCGGGGGATGGCGGGTGAACGAGAGAGAGAGAGAGAGGGAGAGAGAGAGAGAGAGAGAGAGAGAGAGAGAGAGAGAGAGAGAGAGAGAGAGAGAGAGAGAGAGAGAGAGAGAGAGAGAGAGAGAGAGAGAGAGAGAGAGAGAGAGAGAGAGAGAGAGAGAGACAGAGAGAGAGAGAGAGAGAGAGAGAGAGAGAGAGAGAGAGAGAAAAGGAGAGAGGGGGGAGGGTCACGCGCGGGGGACGAGAGAGAGAGACCGAAAAAGGGAGAGAGGGAGAGGGATCCGAAAGAGGGGGAAAGAGAGAGAGGGGGAAAGAGAGAGAGGGAAGAGAGAGAGAAATAGAGAAAGAGAGAGAAGGAGAAGGGGGTTCACGCGGGCGGGGAAGAGGAGAGAGAGGGGAGAGAGAGAAGGAAGAGAGATAACAAATCACTGAGGTAGCAAAAATGAAGGCAATAACTGCCCGTAACATAATTATGTCCAAAGAATGGAACGAATTACTTCTTGAAGCTGTGGTCCCAAGGCATCAGAGATCTCTCCTCACAATCTCTTTCTCTTCCATCTTCTTCAGTCTTCATGCTTGGAGTGCCTTTGATTTCTGACTCTATGCTTGGGGTCCACTGCTCACATGCCACAAGAGAAAAGGGGGAAAAGAGGGGGTACTACACTAGGCAAAGCCTTTTCTATCCTTTTTTTAACCAAGAAATCACTTGGAGCATGTGGTAGACGTGCAACAAGTGCTTTTGTCCTAGTGTGAAGTTTGTGGAATGATTCACTTTATCTTAGCCTTAGGTTCTCTAGCTGGTCTAGAGCTCTTTCCAAGGAGTCACTTGGTCGAAATGCCTGTGAGAATGGCGTCTTTAGAGCCTCCCATGTAGAAAAATGGCCATCAGCATATTGAATGTACCGTTTGTCAACAAGGCCTTCCAATGTGGACGGGAAGAGTACCAGCATTGCATCCTCTCTATTCTGCAGACCTCGTCCATGGCATAGGGAGACGAATCTCCTCACATGATCATCAGCATCCTCGTACGCTTCTGCCATAAAGGTAGGGAACTTGATATTGAGTCTAGAGAGTAAGTGAGAGAGATCCTCCATTAGCACTGGTGTTTCCTCTGACGTATCGGAGGAGAAATCTAATGTCCTCCTATGCTTTTCCTTTTACAGTGGCATCGCACCCAAATCAATAGATAATTTCAAAGAGGGTAGAGGGGATCTAGGTTTACTATTCGAAGGTAAAGATGATTTTTTTAAGGCTCCTTTATACACAAAGAAGCTCCTTATCTGCTTGAATATGGGTCATGTACCTACTGGCAAGATGCAATAGGACAAAGATAATGGAAAAGGACTATTTACTATGTTCAGAGCCTCTCATAGAAATGCAAGGGTCCCACTTCTAGTACTTCCCCTACTCAAAGTAGGTTCTCCTTAAAGAAGTACACCCTTTAACATTTCTGTGAGGAGGCAGATCGCAATAGTTGCACACTATTGTAGACACTCAAAAAGAAAATTAATGACAAATGACAATAGTGAAGGACGAAACCACTCCTTAGTTTGAAGAGATGATTACAATGTAAGCAAAAGAAATGCTCCAAAAGCTAATGCTTTTTGTTAACATGCTAATCCAGAACAAAACAGAATCAATACAAGAGATTCTTCCAATACAATGAACACAACCAGATGAAGACTTGTACTGATCAGTACAAAGATATGAAGACTTGCTCTATGGGAAAGAGCATAGAAATACCACTGATTCACCAAATGAAAAAACAAAACCGAGATGCTTCTTCACACTATAGTGCTATTAGCCCTCCAATGGGAAGCCTACGCTCTATATCCTCACCACAGAGTGACTTCCTACAGTAGGCTTGTAGCCACATAGTGCAAGGAGAAGACATGAAGAGATGCAAAAGCTAAGATATGTATATCCCCAATGTGTGCAAATCCATTGCTTTTATATGCTTCCATAGGCCAAGAGGGCCTTGCCGCTTTCCCACGTTCACTTAATATGGGTCGATTGATTGTCCCAAAACTAGAGGGGTAGGTCAAATATGGTACTGGCCATCAGTTTTAAATTAAATCCTCAAAAATGGGCACTCAAGGCTTCGTCATCACGAATGGTTGGCGGCAACACTCATTTATCTTTTTATACTTTTACTATCACTTTTGAATGCAAGCTCAGGTCTTTCTCTTAACCAAACAAATCAATTCACCAACGAAGAATGGCCATGCACCACCACCCATAGAATCAAGAAAGAGCTCTCAATCTATCAGTAGCCTTGTTAAGCATAAAACCCCATTCATTCTTGTCATGACTCGGCTTTTTCCTGCATCATCACAAATTAGCTTAATTTCATAACCTTTGTCATGGCTAGTTGTAGGAAGAGGGAGAGAGAGAGAAAGAGAGAGAGAGAGAGAGAGAGAGAGAGAGAGAGAGAGAGAGAGAGAGAGGGAGAGAGAGAGAGATGGAGAGGGAGGGAGGCGGAGGGTGGGTGGAGTGGAGGGTAGGTGGAGTTGGGGTGCTATGGGTGGAGTGGAGTGGAGGGTGTGTCAAGTTGGGGGTGGATGGTGTGGAGGGTGGGTGGAGTGGAGGATGGGTGGAGTTGGGGGAGGGCGGAGTGGAGGCTGGGTGGAGTTGGGGGTGGGTGGAGTGGATGGTGGGTGGAGTTAGGGGAGTGTGCAACGTGGGTGGAGTGGAGGGTGGGTGGAAATGGGGTGGTGTCGGTGGGGGGAGAAGTGAGGCGGAAGGCAGGTGGAGTTGGGAGTGCTATGGGTGGAGTGGAGGGTGGGTGGAAATGGGGGTGCTGAGGGTTGGGGGAGGAGGGAGGTGCAAGGTGGGTGGAGTTGGGGTGTTGTGGGTGGAGTGGAGTGGAGGGTGGGTGGAGTTGAGGGTGGGTGGAGTGGAGGGTGGGTGGAGTTGGGGGAGGATAGAGTGGAGGGTGGGTGGATTTGGGGGTGGGTGGAGTGTGGATGGAGTGGAGGGTGGGTGGAGTTGGGGGAGGGTGGAGCATGGGTGGAGTGAAGGGTGGGTGGAATTGGGGGTGCTAAGGGTGGGGAGAGGAGGGAGGGGGAGGCTGGGTGGAGTTGGGGTGCTTTGAAAGGAGTGGAGTGGAGGGTGGGTGGAGTGGAGAGTGGGTGGAGTTAGGGGTGCTGTGGGTGGGGGGAGGAGGGAGGTGGAGGGTGGGTAGCTGATGTTTGATGATAGGAATAGGAGTTAGTGATGCATAAAAAGAGATGTGTATTACATCCATGATGTTTCTCAAACACAATGGGTTGAGAGAGTCTCTATTTATGTATTTTATTGGACTAAGTATTTTTCTAGTCCATGAGCATAATCTACAAGGGAGCTAAATATGACATGACTCTTGTCTAGAGTTCGGAGATTGCACTCATATTTCTCTAAGAACATGTTGTTTGATTATTTATACATTTGAGCTTTTGCAAAGGAATGCGTGTTGGCAGGTGTAGGATGGGAAGGGCGGGGTTTTGGGCGGGGGCTGAGGGTGAGGGTGGGAGGCCGCGAGGAGGGGGGGTAGGAGGGGCTTGTGGGCGGGAGTAGGAGCGGTGCGCGAGGGGTAGCTAAGGGCGGGTGTAGGAGGGGGAGGGCGAGATCTGGAGGGCTGGGGCTAAGGGCCTAGGTTGGGGGGCCATTGGCGAGGGTAGGAAGGGGCTATGGCTGGGAGTAGGAGGAGTGTGTGGGGGTGGCTGAGGGCAGGTGTATGAGAGGGAGGGCGGGGGGCTGTGGGCGAGGGCTGAGAGCACGGGTGGGGGGCTGAGGGTGCGGGCCACGAGGAGAGGGGGGAGGGAGAGAGAGAGAGATAGAGATAGATAGATAGATAGAGAGAGAAAGAGAGGGGGAGGGAGGCAGGGAGGGAGTGAGGGAGGAAGGGGAGAGAGAGAGAGGGAGAGAGACAGAGAGAGAGAGAGAGAGAGAGAGAGAGAGAAAGAGAGAGAGAGAGAGAGAGAGAGAGAGAGAGAGAGAGAGAGAGAGAGAGAGAGAGAGAGAGAGAGAGAGAGAGAGGTACTAGGACTAGGTGGGGGGGGCGATAGCTGTGGGTGGGGCGGTGAGGGTGGGGGCTGCGGGGTAGAGAGAGAGAGAGAGAGAGAGAGAGAGAGAGAGAGAGAGAGAGAGAGAGAGAGAGAGAGAGAGAGAGAGAGAGAGAGAGAGAGAGAGAGAGAGAGAAACAGGTAGTGGGACTAGGCAGAGAGCGGGGCTTGTGGGTGGGGCACTCAGGGTGGGGGCTGCAAGGAGAGAGAGAGAGAGAGAGAGAGAGAGAGAGAGAGAGAGAGAGAGAGAGAGAGAGAGAGAGAGAGAGAGAGAGAGAGAGAGAGAGAGAAAGAGACGTGCAGTGGGACTAGGTGGGGGGTAGGGGCTGTGGGTGGGGCAGTGAGGGTTGAGGGTGGGTGTGTGGGGATGGAGCGAGAGAGAGAGAGACATAGAGTGGGGGCTGGCTCACCGTGCTACAGTCTGGGTTTCCATAATCATTCTTACATATTATTCTCTTGTGAGCCATTGATACCCCACGATCACAGTAATAACTGTATGATTGGATGATCGCCTAGAGTCATTTCATTTACCTCCAAAGCCATTTAATTTGATTGTCTCTCATTCCAAAATATTTCTCACCCAATAAATAACTTCCAACTGCTAAACACTCCACCTCCAATGGTACAACACTTCCCAATTGTGGTGGGATACAGCTTTCAGCTGGAAGGTGTCTTTCTAAATTTCTTTTTCAATGTTTACTCAAAGGTTTTGGTGTTGTGACAACCTCTATTGTAAATAACAATGTTGTCTAGGATCCCATATGTTCGTGCACAAGGTCTATTCTTCTTATTTTTGTTGTCGAGGCTCTAGTCATTCCCCTTTGGATCTTGGAATGCATCAAAGCTCAGCATCAACATTATAGAGCATCCCTCCTCAAGCACTCTTCAGTCTACATGCTTCACTTGAAAATACTCAAGTCCTATCTCAAAAAATACTATTTGGTGAGGGCTTTTATCAATAGAAAATGTGGGTTCTTGTATACCTACCATATTCTACTTGTCATTCACATTGAGTAGATGTCCTATCAAGCCTTCCATACAGGAACTTAGCTTGCCCAAAGAAACATGATGCGCGTATTGAATAGCTTCCTCTATTTCTCCACGAATATATTGAAACCCACAAATATCCCAATGTAAATTTGGCTTTCTAATCTTTTTTAATTTCTACATGTTTTGTCTGAATACAAACCTCATCCTGATTCTTCATGCATTTATGACCTAAATTTGTGTTGTGTGGATCATTTGCGAAGTTGCATCTAACACTTTTAATGCTAGAAAACATCCAAGAAAGCGAATAGATGTAGTCCTCACAAATATTTATCAGAGGCAAAACACATTGACATGGAAGACGCATAAGGAAGATAAATCATATACAAAGAGCTTCTAAATATTGGGTTTTAGGGTGGATTTCATGACCACAAGAACCGATTGAGAAGGCCACATGATCCCTTGACCTATATTATCACTCGCAAGTACTGCCCTTTGATGCCGTGATGCCCACCTCGAGTACCACCATTGGTGAGAGTGATAAAGCCGACTATGTCATCCGAGCGCATCTTTCTAGTGACAGTGATGACAGAAAACTAATGTTCTACCAAAGAAAAGAGGAGGAAAAAATAAACCTAAAAGAAACAAAGAGAGAGATAAAGGGAGAACGAGAAAGCACATGAGAAAGAGGAAAGAATTCTAACAAAATAAGTAATATAATTATACTACTAGGGCCATTGTATTGTAATGGCCATTACAAGAAGGGGGAGGGGGGGCTAGACGGATTGAAAAAGAAATGAATTTTTTGTGTAAGTGAGGAAGGTTCATAAGCGAAAAGGTTCTTTTTGCACATTATAAGCATCATTGATTAATTGCAAGAGACTTTAGAGGGTCACTTATGCGATGCATGGTGATAATACACAAAAATAAAACATAACCCACTACCCAACATTCGTGCCCCAATAGCAGATTCAAACCAACGAAAACTCCCATAGCCATTATCCCAAATGAAATGCTAGACAAAAGGTGAAATGGAGATACAAAGAAACACAAGGGAGAGAGAGAGAGAGGGAGAGAGAGAGAGAGAGAGACAGAGAGAGAGAGTGGATTCTAGATATACAAAGAGAGAGCATAAGAAAAAAACGAAAAGAGAATATATGTAAGGACAACTTATATAATCTCAAACACATGCAAGATTGCCGTTTTTGAGCCTAGATATTATATATATATATATATATATATATATATATATATATATATATATATATATATATATATATATATATATATATATATATATATATATATATATATATATATATATATATATATATATATATATATATATATATATATATATATAATTGAAAAAGTGAGATGCTCATTTTCTATAAATAAGAAATCATAGGTAAGTGTGATTGGAAATAGATGAGATGAATGAAGGGCATTTCATCAATTTTCTAGTGATGGAACCTTGTGGAGTTCCTTGTGCTTTAGTGGTCCACTTGTGGATATAATATGTATCCAAGATCTCTCCACTTGTAGCCAATGAAGTTACTCCAAGGATCCCCTAAGATTGGAGCTTGAGTCTCATCAAATACATATATACATACATACATACAAACATACATACATTACATACATAGAGACAAACATAATTATACAATCTCATACATACATACATGTACACAAGCATACATACACACACATATACAGTATGTGCATACACATGCTCTGAAACAAACAAGTGTTGATCTAGAAGCTAGCTCATCTTCAAACTAGATTGCGTCTCTATTCAAATTGCAAGAAATCAAGATATTTACATTGCTTTTTTCATCATGTAGGTAGACATTTATTAATATCTCTAGACATAAGGCTCTCTACAAATGGTGATGCAAGGGCAATTATGATAGAACTAACCATCATGATTGCTTAAATCAATAATTGGATTCTTGCTTACATGCCATTATTTGTTGACAATGACATCATAGCTAGCGAGTCATGTGATCTTAGAATCCAACTCATCTTTGTAAATCTCAATCTACAACGGTAATATTTGAGCTTTGTGATCGAAAGTCTTAGAACCCTTCCATGTACTAATTGTAGCTTGTAGTTGTACTCAGATGAACTCGTCTTTCACTTTTATTTCTTCATCAAAGAAGAGTTACTAACATTGTGCTTGGATCCCATGTCAAACAATTCTTCACAAGGTGCACATTAACCTCCCCACCCATAACAAAATAGCTCAGTACTAGGGAATTGATAAACTTTTTGTGGAACTAGGGACAATAGGACATCTAGCAAAGTTATCACCTTCTTGGTAATTAATATATTCAAGGTGGTTTTTTTTTGAGATGGAGGATCCACCTGAATGTCTATAGAGACGGGGTCAAATATTGAGTGAGATGATGGATTGGAGGACAAATAATGTTGTCTCTCCGCCACCATCATCACAAATATCTTTTCCTTTCTCTTGGGACACAACCTATAGACATGGCGACCTAGCCATTCATATAAAAGTCCCTCATGATAAGCCTTTTCTTTTTGTTGATGTGTCTATCTGGATCCTTGAAATGCTCTATCAACCATGGCAAAGTAACTTCTCTCTTCCTACATCTCAAAGTCCAAATCACATTCATTTTTTTACTAGATACAAGAATTGAAGCTATGGTTGTCTTTAATCTTTTCAAACAATTCCTTTGTCCTAAAGGTTGAGGTCGAGAGTGGTGTCCATCGTACAACACCAAGTTGAGCTCAACAACGTCGTTTAAGGTGTGGCAATGCTCCTTGCACAAACGTGGATGCAATGTATCCCTAAGAGCAAGCACAAACATATGTACCCAAATAAACTCAAGAATTTGATCTAGAATCATCGACAATATCTCTCTTATATACTAATGTGCATATGTTTACACTATGGGTTATCTCTACTCCATGAAGAACTAGGCATCTAAAGCCCTAGTATGCTCATCAAGACGAACAAAGTTATTATAAAGCATTATCTTAAACTTTGCTCAAATGGAAGGTTTAATCTTGTCCTATTCTAGTTTCCTTCACAATCATTAGGCAATATCCATCAATCTTCATGTTGCATGCTAGATCGTTTTTTTTTCATAAGTAATATTACCAAGTCGCAAGTACATCTTCCACTTAGTGTTACATTGTTCCATTGCATCAAATTTCCTGGTGCTAACCTATCCATGGTACTTTGGTGGATTCAAATCTTTAACCTCCCACTTAATGTCTCAATTAGGATGTGATCCATATGCCTAATTGGTGTTTTTGAGCTAGATCGCCTAGTAGATGGAACTTCCTCTGACATTAAAGTACCCACTCGTGGACCCTCTAGTTTTTGAATTACTTCGATTCTTCCAAAGAGTATACTCCATACCTATAACTTTGGCATTTGAGTAGTAATCTACTTAGTTTGCAACCATTGAAGTTCATCATCAACAATAAGAGATCCACTCTCATTCAGATTCATTCTAATTAGAAAGTATAACTAATGTGTTATGTGCAAAACAATGCACTACCCAAGTAATGTTATTCCTACTTAAAAAATTTGGATGTGATAATAGGTCAAATGATGTTTCTTAATTCATCTTTGCATCCCATGCATTTAGAGAATGATAAACCTCACTCCATCCCCAAGTCCTATACAAGATTACATCATGAATATACAAGTTACTTGGACTCCTACAATACATTCAGTAATAAGCACCATAAATTACCTATACAAGCTTGTAAATTTATAAAAATGATTCTAAATGAAACTTTATAAATAACAAGCACCAATACAAGCTCAAGCCATGTTACATTACCTAAAAATTTACAAGATAAAGTCTTTCATAGCTTCATAGTACTTTTTTTGTAATAAACTCTATTACCTATAAAGATATCAAAGATTTAAAGGTACCCAAAAAAAACTCAAAAAATATTGATTTATGCTAGAACGTCTCTAGATATTACATTTAACCTCCAAATGGATATAAATCAACTGCGATTGTGGTTAAGAACGTATGGTCAAACTTTCTAAGTGTGCACCTATGTTGAAGAGGTTTCATTTGATTCCCACAATTCATATGAGCAAAAAATAAAAAATAGTGACCAACACTTGAAAACTTTTCATGACTCCAAGGTTGGATGAGAGAGTACATGGCAGCACCACACCTATAAAATAAGATACAAATCACCTCAAATTTAGTGAGAAACAAAATTACTTAGCCTGAAAATCATGTCTAAAACAATTAATCTTCAAGGGAGATTCTAAGAAAGAGAAATTGTATAATATGTAGACCTCTATGCAGTTCTTTAGGGAGTCGTTTCTAGAAGGATGAGAGAGTTAAATTAGACCTTATAGTCTTTAAATAACATCCAAATCATATGAAATTTATACATAGTTATGCAAAAACCGTTTTCCAACAATTATCCAAAATTTACTTCACTTGGAAACTCTTGCATAATAACTAGAGATAGTTTGTAGTTCCTCTCCACTCAAAATTCCAAAGATAATGAATTTTTATGGCCAAATATTAGAAAAGAAAGGATATGTAAATAAAGAAAAGTATCACATTTCGAAATTGACATAATGAGATATATGAACCTACAAAGTGACCCTTCTACGCCATCTAAAGGGTGGCTTTTCCATCTACAGGTCCGTAACTTCAAGGATCTTTAGACATATAAAAATAACTTCAAACTGCTTGAACGTGTGAGGATGAGGACTACTCTGCATGACGTCAACGGAGACGGAAGGGAGCTTGACGCAGCTATGGCGCTAAACAATCCACAGACATGACGAAGCGACACTCAGAAAATTCGACAACGGAGACGGAAGGGAGCTTGACGCAGCTATGGCGCTAAACAATCCACAGACATGACGAAGCGACACTCAGAAAATTCGCGTGCGGCAGTGGTGGAGTAGAATACGCTCACGGCGCAAAAACATAATCAAAGCGGACATGAACTCAGAACAACAATGATAGCAGCGTTGAGATAGCTGGAGGTAGGCGTCAGAAGCAGGCGACGGACATTCTTGGTGACGGAGACGGAGCTGAGCAACTATGGTCCGACTGACTTGAGCTGCGGCGATCGACAGAGAACGGACCGTCGATTGCGGGGCCCCAAACCGTCAATCGCGGGCCCATTTACCATCAATCGCGGAGGACATTACCACCTTTCGCGGACAATTCCGTCAATCGCGGGCGCGTGGGCCAGAAAACCATCCATCGTCGCTCCAATACCATCGATCGCGGGACCTCAATACCGCCGACCGACACGGAACTAGCAGTACCGAAGGGATGGCCTGGTTCGGCTCTGTGCTCTCCCTCTAACGGCCGTCTGGGGCCACGTGCCTGGCCGGCGCTTGTCCTTTTGTCCTTTGGCATTAAAATCTTAGAAGCTTTAGGTGGCCTCAGTGCGCCGTCTTCGCGTGGCTTAAAGGGGGAGGCGCCCTCTTTAAGTGAGTTCGGTTAAAAAAGAGAAGAAAAAAAAAAGAAAGAAAGAAAAAAAAAAAGAAGAAAAGAAAAGAAAAAAAAAAGAAAGAAAAAAGAAGAAAAAAGAAGAAAAAGAAAAAAAAAGAGAGGAAACATTCGAAAAAATTTTCGTTGAGAGCTACCCTTTTTTGGGTTTTTTGGGATTTTTGGCTGCTTCTCTCCTCAGAGCTTCAGAAAAGATCTCCTCTCTCGGGGTGCCCCTCTCTTATCATGGATTTGGATTTGGCGTCCCCCTCTCTTGTGAGAAGCAATCTTGCCCCCCCTCCCGGGGAGACCTTTAACCTGGCCTCTTTGTTGGAGGGGGGCTCTTGTGCCGCCCAAGGGGCCCTTGAAAGTGCTGAACCCCCCCTGGTCTCCCTCAATAGATCCGCAATTTTGTCAACTCAGGAGGAGCTAAAGAAGGTTTGCCTTGTCGGTCAAATGTTCGGCCCTAGGCCCCCGCTCGAAACGGTGCGACAGTGGCTCCAAAACGAGTGGTTCCCCCGCGGGCTTGTTGTCTGTAAGTGCCAGTTCTTACCGGCAAGCCACTTGCTGCTTGTCTTTGAAAATGAGGATATGGCGTTTCGAGCCCTTAGTGTCGGAACTTGGCAACTCGGCCGGACAACCCTGTGCCTATTCAGATGGTCCCCTGATTTTACTCCCAACAAATCGAAATCGCTTCGGTACCCCCTCTGGGTTGAGCTCCCTAACCTGCCATACTTCCTCTACAACTTCGTATGGGACATCGTTTCTCCTATCGGCAAGCCATTGGCCTCACGCGAGGACATTGGTGGTCTCATTTATGAAGGAGCAAGACACTCGTTCAACGCCCGGTGGCACCCTCAAATCTGTGTTGAGGCTGACCTCAGTATGCCGCTCCCCTCGAAGATCAAACTGGACTTGGGCGAAGGGGAAATATGGGAGCAAGACATCAGCTACAAAAACCTCCCCAACGCGTGCTTTCGCTGTGGCCAACAAGGTCACAGGATCAAAGACTGCCCGTTGAGACGAAAAAGCAAGCCAAATCAAGAAGCCCCCAAAAATGTTCAAGACAGCAACGAAGCATTCAATCACTCGACGAAAGTAGGGGACTTCAAGGGTCCCCGTAATCCAGACGCTGATGCAGACGGGTTCATTGAAGTCAGAAGAAGAAGGAAAAG
This sequence comes from Ceratopteris richardii, assembly GCA_020310875.1. NCBI lineage: Eukaryota > Viridiplantae > Streptophyta > Polypodiopsida > Polypodiales > Pteridaceae > Ceratopteris > Ceratopteris richardii. The sequence goes on from CM035407.1 coordinate 43,066,435, forward strand.
AAGCCCTAGGGCAACCTCTGAGCGAAACAACAAGTCTGTTTCCCCCTCCAGCAACTTGTATTGCAATCTAGAAAGGGAAATCAATGCGTTTGACTACCCAGGTGGGAACCAACTCGAGGTGGACACCGAGGTCAAAGGCCTGGAGATCCCTGACAGTAAGGAAACCCTGCAGGAGGGTTACACTACAAGCAAAGAAGACCGCTTTACTACCAGCAACGAAGATAACATGGATAGTGAAAGCTCCATCATCGGATCGACTATTCCGGAAACGGAGCTGAAAACGGTGCCCTGCTCTTCCCAGCAGGAGACATCCCGCAAAGGAAAACAACCTATGGAGGTACCGTGGAAAAGCCCCCACAAGAACCTTTTGCTAACTCGGGATCCGATCCGAGCGAAAAAGAAAGATGAAGCCAAGAGAAGAAAGGACAAAGCTCCCTCCCGCAAAGAGGGATCAATACAAAAATGATTGTCATCTCGCTAAACGCTAGAGGGCTAACCGACCCCTCAAGAGCGACCATCATTGGTCAATGGCTTCGCGACATTAGTCTAAACCCAGACTTTATATGTATTCAAGAGATTAAAATTGACGGAGAAGACCTTCTGAAACGGCTCAGACAGGTTTCCTCGGCCCATGTGTGGATTCCAACAAAGCACCAGCGGGGGTCCGGTGGAACGGCTATCGGTGTTAAACAACCCTGGCTTGAAAAGCTTGAGAACTCCATTGAAGATGTAAATCATCGCTGGATTGCGGCCTCTTTCGGTGCTCCCCTCTGTGTTACTATGGTTTCTTTGTACGCCCCCAACGGGGATTTGGAGAGGCTGAACACTTGGACTTCTCTTGACTCGCTTCCCCACAACGTGCTTATATGTGGAGACTTCAACATGGTGGAGGACCCTATGGACAGATGGATGGGCAAGGGCAGGGTCATCGACAGTCGGGAGAAAGAAACGTGGGACATGACCAAACTCCACTTGGATCTGGTCGAATTCAAAGACTCGAATGGCTTTTCCTGGTCGAATCTCCAAGCGGGCGAGGATCTGAGGAAGGCTAGACTTGATAGATGCTACATCTCTCAGAGCTTTACTCATCTGTGGGGCCACCCTTCCATCACGCAACGTACTGACCTCACCATCTCTGATCACTACCCGATCGTTATCACTTTTCAACCTTCCAACAGGACCCACAAGGCTCCGTGGTTCCATGCCAACGCTTCCACCTTCTCTCTCCCCTCCGTCCATCAAGAGATTGCCGATGCGTGGAAGGTGGCGTTCGCCTCTGGCTTGGCCCCAGCCAAGTGCTGGAGAAGTGCGGTCGACAAGTCTCGCAAGTTCATGATCAGAACTAAGAAGATGCTCGAGACGGTGCGGCGGGCTCGTAGGGAAGCGCTTTACCACAGACTCTGGCGACTCGAGGAGGAAGTAAACAAAGGAAAACTCCAAGCCCAGAAAGGTCTCCGAAAAATCAGAGCAGCGTTGAGATACGAGGAAGAAATACAAAGGAAAAACTTGCAAATCTTCTTCAAGGAGTGGTGGGCCAGAAAAGCCGAAAACCCACCAAGGAGATGTGCAGTATCCTTAAAAGGAAACACAACAGAGAGACGATTCCCCTACTGCTAGACACTCATGGCAATGTATGCAACTCGGAAGAAGATAATGTTGGCATCATCGAAGAGCACTTCACGAGACTCTTGGGAACCTCGAATCCCCTCTCCCACCATAGAAGGGACTGCATGGCTGCCATTTCTAGGGTTTCCCCCCGGAGAATACCACCCAACCTCCACTCCCTGCTTCATGCCCCGATCTCTGAATCAGAAATCATTGAGGTCATTGATGCCCTCCCTCTCGGTAAAAGCCCGGGACCCGACGGACTCACTAACGAGTTTTTTAAATCCTTCAAGATGGTGGTTGCCACCCCTCTTCGGATGGTTTGGCAAGAAGCGCTAACATTTGGTGCTCTTCCTTCCTGTATAAATAATGGAATTATCAAGCTGATTCACAAGAAGGGGGAAAAAAACAGAATCGAGAACTGGCGGCCAATTACGATGCTCCAAACAGGATACAAGATCATCGCCAAAGTCATTGCCAACAGACTTGCGTGCCACCTGAGATCTTGGCTTAGTGAGGACCAAAAAGGTTTCATCAAAGGCAGGTCCATCCTGGAAACCATTATGGATATTTGGGAAGGTATTCAATTTGCAAACGAGTCTAATCAAGACGTGGTCTTCCTCAAGATCGACTTTGACAAAGCCTACGACAGGCTAGAATGGGACTATATTCTGCAGTCGCTCCAAGACCTCGGATGTAGTCAGAAATTCACCAAGATGATCGCGACCCTTCTCGGCAATGCAACGACCCAAATTAACGTTAACGGCAAACTTTCGAAGGCGATCCATCTTAAAAGATCTATTAGACAAGGATGCCCTCTTGCCCCCCTTCTCTTTGCCATCGCCACTGAAGGGCTGAGCAGACTTGTGGCTCATCATGTGGAGGCTGGCAATATCAAAGGCCTCCAGCTACCTCACGACCACAGTCAAATCATCATGAGACTTTTTGCCGACGATATGAACGCGTTCGTTCACAACGATAATACCAGCCTGGAGACTTTCTGGAGGTGTCTTGATACCTTTTGTGAGGCCTCTGGATCCAAAATCAACCACAATAAGACCGCCTTTAGGGCCATTGTGGGACATCAACCTGGCCTTCTCATTGATCATGGCTGTCAAATCATTTCGCAGGGTCAAATCTTTCGGCTGCTCGGAATCCCCTTGGGGTTTGGCGTCTCTATGGAGCAGCGATGGAACTGGGTGCTGGCCAAAATTGAAAACAAGCTCAATTACTGGAGAGGCATGCAAATCAATCTCGCTGGACGGGCGATGGTTATCAACACGTTGCTCCTCTCGTCTACCATCTATTTCCTTTCTTGCTGGAGATCGAATGAGCAAGGCCTGTCCAAACTGAATAGCATCTGCAGAAACTTTCTTTGGACGGGTGATCATAACAGAAGGGGGGTGCCTAAAATCAAATGGGCCATCTGCACCAGCCCTAGAGATAGCGGGGGGCTTGGCATCCTGGACATTGGGTGCATGGCTAACAAACTGGCAGCCAAATGGATGATTAAAGCTTGGTGCAATAGGGAGGCCTCGTGGGCCAAGCTGATCTTCAGAAACAAAAATGAGTTGGCCCTCACGGGATCCCCGAACTGGAAGAACCTTGGCATCATGACCCTGCTATTCTCCCCGATACCTGTCTTCTCGAAAGGCTCCAATCTCGTATGCTCACTTTGGAAGGGCTGGAATAAAGTCAAAAGCTTCACAAGAATTAGTGAGGACTGGAAGTGGGCGGCCGGTATCAGACAAAACGACTCTATCTGGTTTCCGATTCATGGCATCCGGAGTGTGGAGCCGTGGAACATTCAAAATGCCAAGAAGTTATGGAACAAAGGATTCAAAAAATGGAAACACCTCTGGAAACATGACACCAACAGTTGGATCAACTACGAAGATATCGACCCTCGCATAAACATCTCCTACGAAGAATGGAACACCTTGCAAAGCAGATGCCTCGCTTTGGATCGTCACAAAACTCGCCTTCTCATGGGACATGACGCTCCGAACGCGCGTGGTCTCAAATGGCACAATGGAAACAGCCTACTCAAAATCCCGAACATCAATGAAACGACGGACCTCCAGATCAGCCTCAACAAGAAGTGGTGCCTGTCTTGGACGCGGCTTCGGTGGGACATGAAATTCATGGGTATCTGGCACCCACTTATAGAGATTAAGAAGTCGGTCCTCTTATGGCAAATTCTCCATCGGGGAATTTGGACTAACCATAAGGCAAGCAAAATTTCTGGGATCCCTCCGTGGTGCAAACGCTGCCACCGCGCAATCGAAGATGTCCCACACATCTTCCTTACTTGCCCCAACTCCTACAGAATCTGGCAGATGGTTGGACTGAAAATCAGAGTTCAGAAACAGCTTAGTTGGAAACAAGTCCTTTTGGGTGAAGCGATTGGGTGCTCTGCGGCTCTCTGGAACGCAATCAGAGGGGAAGTCCTGTGGAAAATTTGGCGGGAGCGGTGTGCTCTCAACTTCGGCGACTCCCCTAGGGAGTGGTCGATTGAAAAATCTCTATTCCTCCTTGGCAAAAGGATTGTCAACAGTAAGAAATCCCCCCCCTTCAGGCATCATCAAGTCCTCCTTTTGATCAACAACAAGCTCAAACCCAAGTGGGTCCCGCATGAGGGCGACGAGAGGGTGATCAACCTTCTTTGTAATGCAACCTAGGAATCAACCAAGCTTCCCCTGCTTTGTGGGATTTGGGGGGTCCCGTGGGCACTAGTCCCCTTCTATTGTACCTTTGTTTCTTAATTTAATTCAAGTCCGGGAGAGTAGGCTATTGCCGAACTTCCTTTATATTAAAAAAAAAAAAACTTCAAACTGCTTGACATTTAGTGAACGTCATGAGCACTCTAGACCTTATTAACGTACAAAGTTTCATGAAAAATAGCCTTTGCTACGTGAAGCTATTACTACCACAATTAATAGTAATACCGTTCTAATCTTGGAAAAATAACTAGCTTGAATGCACACTAATGATTCATCTAAAGTACTTGAAATAATGTTTGATTGTATTTCACATATTCCAATGGACCATTGATCATAAATGTAACCCTTTTGAAATAGCTCATCAATCAAGAAGATGATTTTGGCAAAAGGAACTCACACATGAACATAAATTCATATACATCAAAATGTAATGTTATACTTTGTGGAATAATGGATTGTTACATGGATTTTAATGTCTTGTGGATCTTAATGTGATTTTTGTTTGTTATGGGAGGTCAAGACTCATGAGGGTGTGAATGCGCATGGACTTATTCAGATATTAAGAAGAATATTTAGAAGATAGTATTCTAAATATATATTTTTTAAATAATACATCTAAATAAAGTAGATTTTCAAAAATGTACATTTTTAAAAGCACCACCCTCATGTATCTATCATGGACAAAGGAAAGTCTCAAATTCCATGTGAATCCTATATCTCATGATTGGTTCAAAGTTTGGGGAAACTAATGGTTCCATTGTGTCCGAAATGTGCCAAAACCCTAAGATCGACTATCTTTTTGCTTGATTCTGACATCCAGAGATGATGCTACAAATTGATGACATCATCGATGACATCATCAATTCGTAACCACCCTAGAACCACCCTTGAAAAACCTATATAAGGAGGGCTTGGCCACATTCATAATCTGTCTTGCCAATACCAGTCTTGGGAGCTCAAGGAGTCGTGACCGCCAAGTAAGTACTCTCCAAGTTCTGGTTCCAGTTCGTGTCTTGTTTCTTGTTCTAGTCCTGTCTAGTCTAGTTCTTGGACATCCTGTCTTGTCCTCTTGTAATCTTGTAGTACAAGATCTTGTCAAGTTCTTTCTTGTATTTAGTTCATCTCCAAGAAGGGAGTTCTTATAATCCACACATCTTGTCTCATACTTACGATCCCGGGTTGTGGGATCTCCTGTATCATCTCTAGTCTAGTTTTCCATACCTATTGGTCCCGGGTTGAGGGACGTCTTGAGAAAAATGAGCAGCTGAGCTTAAACACACTCTCAAAGAATATATGAGATGAGATATGAGAGACAAATAAGTGAGCAATCCTTAAATCAACAAGAATACAAAGTTCAGTAGTAGAAGCTAACTCAAGCTCAAACTACTTGAAAAGAACAAAGCTGATAACACTATCAAATGAGCTCAATGATACACATGAAGCCAATGTATAATGGTCAAGAGTGTGTGGTATACAACACTTGACTTCATTCCCTAGGATGCACTCCAAAACTACAAAAAATGAGTCGACTATCTCTCAACTCTAGCCCTCTGTCTCTCTGCCAAAATTGCTCAGAAGCCTCTGTTTAAATAGGCATAACTCTCTAATGCGTGGGATTTTGGTGAAACTGTTTTAGGTAGAGATTCTCCATGATGTGGAGAACAAATTTGCTGAAGAAACCATTTTGAGATGATGCACGTTGCTCAAGATACAAGCTTCCAAAGTTGGCCTACTAGCCATTTTCAGCAATCTGCCAATTCTCTACCTACCAACTTGGGGCCAGCATAACTTGAGTTTGGAGATAAATTTGTGGAAGATGTTTGGTAACCTGATACCTGATATTTTGGAGAACATTTCAACTTTTGAATCAACCAAAAAGGATGCAGGGTTAGCGAGATATGATCCGTGCAAAACTACCTTTAGAAAAGGTGTGCTGCTGTCCTGAAATTTTTCCTAAATTATAGGAACACTTTTTGAACTTGGCTTTGACTTCAAATATGCTTTACTCACGACTATGGCTGATGTGGAAAACATAATAAATCACTCTAAGAATATAATGAACTTTAATAAAGAGTTAAACCTATAATAATACTTTGAAGAGATGATGTGGACTTGCATATTCCAACACCTTCCCTCAAGTCCAACATCTTCAAAATAATAAGAACCTGAAATAAAATGCTTGCTGAAGGCATATGAAGATGAGCCTTCCCTTATTTGTTGAAGATGCATGATGAGCCTTCCCTTACTCATGACTTCCTTCCCTTAACGGAAGCTCCATCATGCCAAGTGATGATCTATGCTTGATGAACAACTCTTTGCCGAGAGTTTTAGTGAAGAAGTCAGCCACATTTTCCTTTGTGTTGCAATGGTGTAAGATGATATCATCACTTTGTATCTTCTCTCTGATGAAGTGCTCCCTCACTTCAATGTGCTTGGTTCGTTGATGCATGACTGGATTCTTTGCCAAAGATTCAACTAAGACATTATCACAATGAATAGTTGTAGATTGGTTTTCACTGAAACCAATCTCATCCAAGTATCTTCTCAGCCAAATAGCTTCACAAGCTGAGGTTGTGAGAGCTTTGTATTCAGCTTCTGTAGAGGATAAGCTGATCGTACTTTTCTTTTTGGAACTCCATGAAATAGCTCCATTGCCTAGGAAGAAGGCATTTCCACTTATGCTCTTTCTATCAACCAAGTTTGCTGCATAATCTGAATCACCATGTAGAGGAGGTACTGGGGTATCCGCTTTTAACAAAAGTAGAGAATGAAAATTAAACACGTCCAGTACATCACCTACTCAAGGGGGGTTCTCTTTAGGGAAATATACCCTTTAACATTTCTGTGAGCAGGTAGACAACACGGATTACACAGAGTGGTAAATACTTCAGGAAATATGGACAACCAATGACCAAGGAAGATCATATACTTCTTATGCAGGCTAACTCAGAACAATACAAATGGTAGAATTTCTCAAGAGAATGGAGATTAATCAACACACTGACTCACAGAAAAGAAAATAAATCCAAGCTACTCTCTTATACTATAGTGCTCATAGCCCTCCACTGAGAAGCCTACCCTCTGTATACACACTACAGAGTAGCTCCTACGATAGACTTGAAACCACCAAGTGTAAGAGAGGACTTCTGCACGTACGCACGAACCACTGTATCTCTAAAATTGTTGTACCCCCAATGAGCACAAATCCATTGTTTTTATAGGCCCCAATAGGCCAAGAGGGCCTTGCTTCACGTCCACTGATCACGCGCCGGTGGATTGCCCAAAATTGGGGGTAGGTCAAATATTCCCTTGATTTGAATTGGACCACAAAAATAGGTATTCGCCGTGAATAGTTGGTAGCAACAGCCATTTCTCCATTTTATTATTATTATTATTTACCCCTTACAACCATAAAGTCCTTTAAAATCACTGCTGCCAAGCCCATTTAGATACCAATTTCCTACCTTGGAAGCGATGTATGACCTTAAATTCCCCACTTAGAGAATTGCTCCAACCATGCAGAGTAAGTAACTATGTGAGGGGAATCATTTCCCCATCATCAGGTGTAGCACCTCTTGAGCTCCAGTAGAAGTTTGCCATTTTTGATATGCCAAGGCACCCTTCTTCTGCAGTCTCCATGTTGCCACAAGCTTTGACCTTGTTGCGCATAGCCTTGAGAGTTTGCTTGACTCCAAGATTTGAGTTCTTTGAGTTGTACAAACTGATGATACCACAAATTCGGGATTCTTTATGTACCCGCAACCACCATTTTTCCTTTTTAAAAAACTCTTGGGGGACCCATAGATGTTTTCTATGGCCCTGAGTATTCAATGCAGCCAGTATGTGTGTGTGTGGTGGTGTGTGTGAGTGTGTGTGTGCGTGTATGTGGGGGTGCATGTATGTGTGGTTGCAGGTGTATATGTATAGATGTGTGCGTATGTGAATGTGCCTATGTGTGCATATATGAGTGAATGTGCATATGTGCATGCGTGGGGGTGTGTGCATACATGTATGGGTGTGTGCGTGATTGTGTGTGGGTGTGTATGTGTGGTTATGAATGTGCTTAAGTGTGGGTGTGGTTGTGTATGTGTGGGGTGTGTGTGTGTGGATATGAATGTGTGTGCGTATGTGTGCATGAGAGAGTGCGGGAGGGCGCATGTGTGTGTGCATGAGAGAGTGTGTGCGTGTGTGTGAGCGGTTGCATATGTGTGTGTGGGAGTGCGTGAGGGGCAGGCGGGAGTGAGCGGGGGGAATGGCGGGGGGAGTGGCGGGGGCTAGGGGGGGAATGGTGGGGGGTGGCGGGGGGACTGGCCGGGGGATTGGCGGGGGGTTGCGGAGGGAAATGGTGGGGGGTGGCGGGGGTTTGCGGGGGGGGGGAATGGTGGGTATAGGCGGGGGTCGCAGAGGGGGGGTCAGCGCGGAAGATGGCGAGCTGCGGGGGGAATGGCGGGGGGAGTGGCGAGGGCTAGGGGGGGAATGGTGGGTAGAGGCGGGGGTCGCAGAGGGGGGTCAGCGGGGAAGATGGCAGGCTGCGGGGGGAATGGCAGGGGGAGTGGCGGGGGCTAGGGGGGGAATGGTGGGCGGTGGCGGGGGGACTGGCGGGGGGATTGGCGGGGGGTTGCGGAGGGAAATGGTGGGGGGTGGCGGGGGGTTGCGGGGGGAATTGGCGAGGGCTACGGGGGGAATGGTGGGTAGAGGCGGGGGTCGCAGAGGGGGGGTCAGCGGGGAAGATGGTGGGCTGCGGGGGGTCAGCGGGGAAGATGGCGGGGCTGCGGGAGAGGGAGGGGGGAGAGAGAGAGAGAGAGAGAGAGAGAGAGAGAGAGAGAGAGAGAGAGAGAGAGAGAGAGAGAGAGAGAGAGAGAGAGAGAGAGAGAGAGAGAGAGAGAGAGAGAGAGAGAGAGAGAGAGAGAGAGAGAGAGAGAGAGAGAGAGAGAGAGAGAGAGAGAGAGAGAGAGAGAGAGAGAGAGAGAGAGAGAGAGAGAGAGAGAGAGAGAGAGAGAGAGAGAGAGAGAGAGAGAGAGAGAGAGAGAGAGAGAGAGAGAATAGAGAGAGAGAGGGAGAGAGAGAGAGAGGGGGGATACGTGAGGGGGAGGGGGCGGGAGTGAGTTGCGGGGAAGGGTGGCGGGGAGGGGAGAGAGAGAGAGAGAGAGAGAGAGAGAGAGAGAGAGAGAGAGAGAGAGAGAGAGAGAGAGAGAGAGAGAGAGAGAGAGAGAGAGAGAGAGAGAGAGAGAGAGAGAGAGAGAGAGAGGGATACGTGAGGGGGAGGGGGCGGGAGTGAGTTGCGGGGAAGGGTGGCGGGGAGGGAAGAGAGAGAGAGAGAGAGAGAGATAGAGAGAGAGAGAGAGAGAGAGAGAGAGAGAGAGAGAGAGAGAGAGAGAGAGAGAGAGAGAGAGAGAGAGAGAGAGAGAGAGAGAGAGAGAGAGAGGATACGTGAGGGGGAGGGGGGCGGGAGTGAGTTGCGGGGAAGGGTGGCGGGGAGGGAAGAGAGAGAGAGAGAGAGAGAGAGAGAGAGAGAGAGAGAGAGAGAGAGAGAGAGAGAGAGAGAGAGAGAGAGAGAGAGAGAGAGAGAGAGAGAGAGAGAGAGAGAGAGAGAGAGAGGGGATACGTGAGGGGGAGGGGGCGGGGTTGGGCTACGGGGGTGAGGTGAGGTAAAGGGAGGGGATGGTGGGGGGAGATGGCGGGTGTGAGTGGAGGGGGGATGGTGGGGGAGATGGCGGGGGTGAGTGGAGGTTAGCGGGGGGAGATGGTGGGGTGAGTGGAGGAGGAAGGTGGGGGAAGATGGCGGGTGTGAGTGGAGGTAAGGGGAGGGGATGGTGGGGGGAGATGGTGGGGGTGAGGGGAGGTTAGCGGGGGGATGAGAGAGGGAAAGAGAGTTATTTCATGGAGAGGCTGATAAGGCTCCTGATACTATCACTGGTGACATCGCATTTGTTCTCCAACTCAAAGAGTACGCAAAATTCAAAAGGAAGGGTGACGACCTCTTTGTGCAGCAAACTCTTAATCTTACAGAAGCCCTTTGTAGAGTTCAATTTGTCCTTTTATCTTGATGGAAGACATTCATTGATCAAGTCTGCCCCTGGGGATCTACAGACCCCCACATCAAGATTTTGCACCGTCCCCGTGCACAATTCCTTTATTTAATTATTCCTTCAAAATGAACTGTAGAAAATGAAAGAACTATGGTATGTACAGTGAGTGAATTTCTTCCAAGTTGACTCAGTTTAGATACTTCTTCACCCTGGAAATATTAACTAGGGGAATCCTTATACCCTGGAGATCTTCCAAATGCACAACGCCATGTGGCAATACCTTGATTACCTTATAAGGTCCTATCCATTTGGGTGCCAATTTAGTTGAAATTGTGGGAAGCTGATGCACTAAAACCATAGACCCCTCCTGAACTTCATTGGATCTCAGATACCTGTCATGCAACCTCTTGCGCTCTTCTTGTGTCACCAGAAGTTTCTGCATTGCCCCTTCTCTGTACTCTTCTAATGCCACCAATCTCTGAATGGGGGGTTCAATTCCAATGGTTTTGATTTCTATTTCCTTTTTGATAATGAACGCGAATGGTGCCAATGCCTCTTTCCCATATACTAACCGAAATGGAGTCTCGCCAGTGGTTCCCCTCTTCGTAGTTCTGAAAGCCCAAATTGCACCAATTAGTGCTAGTGGCCAAGAGCTTTGATGATCAAAAGATAATTTGCGAAGTAGTCCAATCAAAATCTTATTGGAACTCTCTGCTTGGCCATTTGCCCTTGGGTAATAGGCACAAGACTTTTTATGGAAGATTTTGTACTTGTCAAATATAAACTGGAGCAATTGATTTACAAAATGTGTGCCCCTATCACTAGTAATTTCCAGTGGGCAACCAAATCTTGAGAAAATACGTTTATACATAAATTTAGCTACTGTTAAAGCGGTGCAGTCCACAGTAGCTTTAGCCTCTATCCGTTTAGTGGCATAGCATGTGGCCATCAAAATATACTTTTTTCCTCTAGGTTGACCAGTTGGACTAATTGGTCCTATGAAATCAAGACCCCATCGTTCAAATGGAAGCCATCCGGTAGATATGACTAATGGTTGGAAATTCAATCTGGTTGGCGCGGGAGCACACCTCTGGCAGATGTGGCATTCTTTAGAAAACTTGATTGCATCCTTGAAAATATGAGGCCACCATAAACCTTTGTGGATGATTCTATGAGCCAATTCTTCCCCCTTTAGATGTCCTTCATTGCGTGCAGCCTCTAGCGGAAGATTTACCTCCTCTGGATAGACACACCTTCTCAATATATCATCCTGACAGTATTTATATAAATTTCCATTTATAAGAGAATATGCTTTGGTTTTCAGGAGCAATCTTCTCTTTTCTACAGGTGTCAAGTGTTCTGGGATCTTTCCAGTAGTAAGAACATGGAGAATTTCATTATACCAACCAGTCCGAATTGCTACTAGAAAAAGATTGCTATCCACCAATTCATCATTAATACCTGTTGCCTTTTCGCTCATTGCCGTCGTGGACACTTGATCTGCCATGTAGTGCTCTTTTCCTGGCTTAATATGAATATCAAAATTAAATTCTTGAAATAGGAGTAACCATCTCCAGATCCTTCTAGCTACTCTAGGCTTGTCTATCAAATACTTCAAGGGCTGATGATCAGAAATAACAATGAAATGTACACCAAGGATATAATGTCAGAACTTCTGAAGGGCAAATACGATAGCCAAACCTTCTCTTTCCGTTGTACTGTAATTTCTTTCAGCTTGGTTGAGTAATCTTCTGGCATAAGAGATAGGTCTATCCACTTTGTGAGATGATGGTTGAGCTAAAACTGCACCAACAGCATGAAGACTAGCATCTGTATGCACATGAAATTCCAATGACCAATTAGGAACACTTAAAAGTGGAGCAGTACATAGCCTCAACTTTAGTTCACAAAATGCTTTGTCGGCTTCAGCACTCCATGAGAAAGGGATCTTTTTACTGGTAAGCCTTGACAAGGGCTTAGCAATTTCTAAATACATCCTAATGAATCTTCTGTGATAACCTGCATGGCCCAAGAAACTTTGCACTTCCTTTGGGCTTTGTGGAATTGGCATGGAAAGAATAGCTGTAACCTTTGCAGGGTCAACAGTTATGCCTTCAGCAGATACTATGTGACCAAGAAGAGTGCCCTTAGTGACCAAAAAGTGACATTTATCAGGATTCAATTTCAAACCTGTTTTGAGACATTGCTCAAAGATTTCTTTTAGATTTTCCAAATGGTCATGGAAATCTTGAACTGCTGCCCTTCTATCTGTACCTGAAAATACTGAAAAGTCATCCATGAAGATGTGTAGAAAGGTTGTTAACCATTTGCCCAATATCAGATACATCGTTCTATTAAATGAAGCCGGTGCATTCTTCAAACCAAAAGCCATTCGAGTATAGACATAAGTGCCCCAGGGAGTGACAAAGGCTGTTTTGTCCCTATCATCAGGATGGATCACTATCTGATTGTAGCTACTAAAACCATCCAAGAAACTATACAAAGTGTGACCAGCTACTTCTTCAAGTACTTGCTCTGTGAAGGGCTGAGGAAATCCATCTTGAATAGTTACTTTATTCAAAGCACGGAAATCAACACATACTCTTATTTTTCCACTATTTTTCTTGGGCACAATAACCATAGAAGAAAGCCACCTCGAATGTTCTACTGGCACAATTATACCAGCTTCTTCTAGCTTTGTAATTTCTGCTTTTACAGCCTCTGCATATTTCGGATTGAGTCGATATGGTCTACTTCTTATTGGCGCGGCTCCCTCAACTAAGGGTATCCGATGTAACCCAAGCTCTTCTGGTATCCCTGTTAGATCTTTGTACGACCATGCAAAGACACTTTTGTAAGTAAAAAGCAAAGAAGTTACCTTCTGTAGCAAAGGAGGATAATGCCACAACCAGGATGCCAAATGGACTACTTGAGGGTTCTCTTCATTTCCTAAATTTACTTCTTGAACCAATGTTTCAGGAGTACTCTTGCTTGAGAAATCATCTCCACTATATGCAGGAGTGGATTTTAAGTTATATTCTGCAACATGTTCTTCCATCCATCCTTGAGGTATATCTGCAAAAGGAAGATCTTCTCTGCTCTTTGGTTCATAATCTTCCCTCTCTGATACTTTTATATTGGTTGCATCTTCAAAACTTGTAGTTTCCTTCAATTGTTCATTCTTCAACACCTTGTGGTCTTCATTGCTATTTCCTGTAATTACCTTATCTGCAACTTCTTCCTCAATTTCATTGATCTCCACCGTGCAACATTCTACACTTCCCATCATCCAATTGAACAATGTATCATCTTCTCGGGGTAGAGTGGGCATTACCTGAGTATCCGCAGTATATCCAGTGGTTTTTCCTGAGTCAAATCCCTCTTCCAAATGTAGTTGCAGTTGGCTATTGGTATTTGTTGAAATCCATAGTTTATTTTTTCCCCAATCTTGCAAAGCTTTTGCTTGTCTCAGCCAAGGTCTCCCCAGGAGTAGAGGGTAAGAAGTCTCCTGTGGAAGTGCAATAACAACAAAATCTAGAACAAAATGGCAGCCTTGTACTACCATCAGTACCTTCTCAATAATGCCCAGTGGCGCAACCCGATGTTGATCTGCCAATGTAACCGTGAATGGTGCCAACTTGGTGGGGTTCAATTTCAGCTTCTTCATTGTAAAATCTGGTATTAAATTGATACCAGAGCCTCCATCTATGATCACACCTGTGAGAGCTTCATCCTTTATGCAAATAGATAATCTTGAGCTTTGGTAGTCTGCTAAGGGTGCAGGGGGAAAATCAACCATGAAACCATCTATACTAGGTGATTGGACTAAGTGAGCAGAGTGTATAATCTTCAGTAAGTCACTTCTTATTTTTGAATCCATCCTTATAAGTTCATATAGACTAACCTTGTGATGAATACCTTTCAAGATCTGTTCAATGTTTACCTCTGGAATGTTTCATAAGCTCCTTCAATTTCTACTTGGTCCTTCCATCCAGACTTCTTTTCCTCCTCTTTATCCTGAAATCCTTGTTGTTCATCTCTCTGGGTTGCAGCTGCTTGCCTAGCTCTAGTCATCATGGGTATTGCAGAGGATGAAACAGCATAAGTCTGAGTGGTTTTTCCTTCTTCAAGTGGAGAGACTGCAATCATGTGAATTGGAGCAGGACGACCTCTTGGGCAATCTTTGGTATAATGATCCTTGGCCTCTGGACAATGTTGACAAGGAGGTGCATCTTCAGGAAGAGAACACCTGTTTTGCATGTGGCCGTACTCACCACAACGATAGCACATCAAAGGTCTATTATACCTAGGCTTTGTAGGCCGATTCTCCTCTCTATTAGATGTATTTGAAGTACTAGCATAGTATGAATCCAAAGTTTGAGGGTTACTTCTTTGCTGTGTACCCTTGAGGTAGTAGCAAACTCTAGCTTCATGACCATCCTTTCCACAAAATTGACAGCTTACCTTGTTAGGGCAATTAGCATTGGAATGTCCATTGTTGTTACAGATCGTGCACCAAATTTGTCTCCTTATATCTTGTGTGGTCTTCAAATCTTCTAACTCACGGCGAAGTTGGGCTACTTCATCATCCGTGCGTCGCAGTGGTGGCAAGACCTTCTCTTCTTGTTGATTTTGTTGCATTTTTAATGCCTCCAGTTCCCTCCTTAGTTGCTCAATAGGATCCAGGTCTGCAGCATACTTAGGTTGTGTATCCCCTTCAAAATGTTGCCTTGCTTCTTCAATGCGTGATGCCGCTGCAACAAAATCATTGAGGGTGGCATCCAATCTAAGAGACTCACGAAGCTTCTGCTGAGATGACCTGGGTAGAGCCTTCTCTATCCACTTTTTAACCAAAAAGTCACCTGGAGCATGTGGCAGACGTGCAACAAGTGCTTTTGTTCTAGTGTGAAGTTCATGAAAAGATTCACCTGATCTTAGCTTCAAATCCTCTAGCTGATCTAGAGCTCTTTCTAAGGAATCACGTTGTCGGAATGTCTGTGAGAACGCCGCCTTCAAAGCCTCCCATGTAGTGAAATGGCCATCTGCATATTGACTATACCATTTATCTACAAGACCCTCCAATGTGGATGGAAAGAGTGCAAATCCTCTCTATTTTGCAAACCTCGTCCACGGCATAAAGAGATGAATCTTCTCACATGATCATCCGCATCCTCATAGGCTTGTCCCTTGAAGGTAGGGAATTTGATATTTAATCTGGAGAGTAAATGAGAGAGATCCTCCATTTGTACTGGTGTTTCTTCGGACGTATCTGAGGAGAAGTCTAGAGTTCTCCTATACCTCTCTTTTGACAATGGTGTCGTACCCAAATCAATAGATAAATTTAGGGAAGGCAGAGGGGAGGTAGACTCACTAGCCGTGGTTATTGCTAACTTGTTAAGGCTCCTCCGAACACGAAGAGACTCCTTATCTGCTCGTGTATGGGTCATGTACCTACTTGCCAATGTAATAGGGCAAAAAATACCTCTCACAGAAATGCAAAGGTCCCACCGGGCGTGCCAAACTGTAGAGGAGGTACTGGGGTATCCGCTTTTAACAAAACTAGAGAATGAAAATTAAACACGTCCAATACATCACCTACTCAAGGGGGGTTCTCTTTAGGGACATATACCCTTTAACATTTCTGTGAGCAGGTAGACAACACGGATTACACAGAGTGGTAAATACTTCATGAAATATGGACAACCAATGACCAAGGAAGATTATATACTTCTTATGCAGGCTAACTCAGAACAATACAAATGGTAGAATTTCTCAAGAGAATGGAGATTAATCAACACACTGACTCACAGAAAAGAAAATAAATCCAAGCTACTCTCTTACACTATAGTGCTCATAGCCCTCCACTGAGAAGCCTACCCTCTGTATACACACTACAGAGTAGCTCCTACGATAGACTTGAAACCACCAAGTGTAAGAGAGGACTTCTGCACGTACGCACGAACCACTGTATCTCTAAAATTGTTGTACCCCCAATGAGCACAAATCCATTGTTTTTATAGGCCCCAATAGGCCAAGAGGGCCTTGCTTCACGTCCACTGATCACGCGCCGGTGGATTGCCCAAAATTGGGGGTAGGTCAAATATTCCCTTGATTTGAATTGGACCATAAAAATAGGTATTCGCCGTGAATAGTTGGTAGCAACAGCCATTTCTCCATTTTATTATTATTATTATTTACCCCTTACAACCATAAAGTCCTTTAAAATCACTGCTGCCAAGCCCATTTAGATACCAATTTCCTACCTTGGAAGCGATGTATGACCTCAAATTCCCCACTTAGAGAATTGCTCCAACCATGCAGAGTAAGTAACTATGTGAGGGGAATCATTTCCCCATCATCAGGTGTAGCACCTCTTGAGCTCCAGTAGAAGTTTGCCATTTTTGATATGCCAAGGCACCCTTCTTCTGCAGTTTCCATGTTGCCACAAGCTTTGACCTTGTTGCACATAGCCTTGAGAGTTTGCTTGACTCCAAGATTTGAGTTCTTTGAGTTGTACAAACTGATGATACCACAAATTCGGGCTTCTTTACGTAACCGCAACCATGATTTTGCCTTTTTAAAAAACTCTTGGGCGACCCATAGATGTTTTCTATGGCCCTGAGTATTCAATGCAGCCAGTATGTGTGTGTGTGGTGGTGTGTGTGAGTGTGTGTGTGCGTGTATGTGGGGGTGCATGTATGTGTGGTTGCAGGTGTATATGTATAGGTGTGTGCGTATGTGAATGTGCCTATGTGTGCATATATGAGTGAATGTGCATATGTGCATGCGTGGGGGTGTGTGCATACATGTATGGGTGTGTGCGTGATTGTGTGTGGGTGTGTATGTGTGGTTATGAATGTGCATAAGTGTGGGTGTGGTTGTGTATGTGTGGGGTGTGTGTGTGTGGATATGAATGTGTGTGCGTATGTGTGCATGAGAGAGTGCGGGAGGGTGCATGTGTGTGTGGGTGTGTGTGCATGAGAGAGTGTGTGCGTGTGTGTGAGCGGTTGCATATGTGTGTGTGGGAGTACGTGAGGGGCAGGCGGGAGTGAGCGGGGGGAATGGCGGGGGGAGTGGCGGGGGCTAGGGGGGGAATGGTGGGGGGTGGCGGGGGGATTGGCGGGGGGATTGGCGGGGGGTTGCGGAGGGAAATGGTGGGGGATGGCGGGGGTTTGCGGGGGGGAATGGTGGGTAGAGGCGGGGGTCGCAGAGGGGGGGTCAACGGGGAAGATGGCGAGCTGCAGGGGGAATGGCGGGGGGAGTGGCGAGGGCTAGGGGGGGAATGGTGGGTAGAGGCGGGGGTCGCAGAGGGGGGTCAGCGGGGAAGATGGCGGGCTGCGGGGGGAATGGCGGGGGGAGTGGCGGGGGATAGGGGGGGAATGGTGGGGGGTGGCGGGGGGACTGGCGGGGGGATTGGCGGGGGGTTGCAGAGGGAAATGGTGGGGGATGGCGGGGGGTTGCGGGGGGAATTGGCGGGGGCTGCGGGGGGAATGGTGGGTAGAGGCGAGGGTCGCAGAGGGGGGGTCAGCGGGGAAGATGCGGGCTGCGGGGGGTCAGCGGGGAAGATGGCGGGGCTACGGGGGAGGGAGGGGAGAGAGAGAGAGAGAGAGAGAGAGAGAGAGAGAGAGAGAGAGAGAGAGAGAGAGAGAGAGAGAGAGAGAGAGAGAGAGAGAGAGAGAGAGAGAGAGAGAGAGAGAGAGAGAGAGAGAGAGAGAGAGAGAGAGAGAGAGAGAGAGAGAGAGAGAGAGAGAGAGAGAGAGAGAGAGAGAGAGAGAGAGAGAGAGAGAGAGAAATAGAGAGAGAGAGAGAGAGAGAGAGAGAGAGAGAGAGGGAGAGAGAGAGAGGGGGGATACGTGAGGGGGAGGGGGCGGGAGTGAGTTGCGGGGAAGGGTGGCGGGGAGGGAAGAGAGAGAGAGAGAGAGAGAGAGAGAGAGAGAGAGAGAGAGAGAGAGAGAGAGAGAGAGAGAGAGAGAGAGAGAGAGAGAGAGAGAGAGAGAGAGAGAGAGAGAGAGAGAGGATACGTGAGGGGGAGGGGGCGGGAGTGAGTTGCAGGGAAGGGTGGCGGGGAGGGAAGAGAGAGAGAGAGAGAGAGAGAGAGAGAGAGAGAGAGAGAGAGAGAGAGAGAGAGAGAGAGAGAGAGAGAGAGAGAGAGAGAGAGAGAGAGAGAGAGAGAGAGAGAGAGAGAGAGAGAGAGAGAGAGAGAGAGAGAGAGAGAGAGAGAGAGAGAGAGAGAGAGAGAGAGAGAGAGAGAGAGAGAGAGAGAGAGAGAGGATACGTGAGGGGGAGGGGGCGGGGTTGGGCTGCGGGGGTGAGGTGAGGTAAAGGGAGGGGATGGTGGGGGGAGATGGCGGGTGTGAGTGGAGGGGGGATGGTGGGGGAGATGGCGGGGGTGAGTGGAGGTTAGCGGGGGGAGATGGCGGGGTGAGTGGAGGAGGAAGGTGGGGGAAGATGGCGGGTGTGAGTGGAGGTAAGGGGAGGGGATGGTGGGGGGAGATGGTGGGGGGAGATGATGGGGGTGAGGGGAGGTTAGCAGGGGGATGAGAGAGGGAAAGAGAGTTATTTCATGGAGAGGCTGATAAGGCTCCTCATACTATCACTGGTGACATCGCATTTGTTCTCCAACTCAAAGAGTATGCAAAATTCAAAAGGAAGGGTGACGACCTCTTTGTGCAGCACACTCTTAATCTTACAGAAGCCCTTTGTAGATTTCAATTTGTCCTTTTATCTTGATGGAAGACATTCATTGATCAAGTCTTCCCCTGGGGATCTACACACCAAATCCATGAAGATTCAATGTATGTCCTCCATAGAGAATTCCAAGGGAAGAAGTACCTTTCAAATATCTTAGTATCCTCTTGGCTGAATTCCAATGAGATACTTTGGGAGCTTGTAGATATTTGGAGAGAGAGTTCAGTGCAAAACAAATATCAGGTCTTGTGATGGTCAAATAATGGAGAGATCCTATGAGTTGTCTGTATAGTGTTTCATCATATGGAACACCATTCTTGTCCTTCACGAGTTTGAGAGTTGACTCCATAGGTGTAGAGACTGGCTTAGAGTTAGACATCTCAAACCTATCAAGAATGAAAAAAAAATACTTTTGTTGAGAGATAAATATATCTCCCTTCTCTAGTCGAGAGACTTCGATGCCAAGAATGTAGTGTAAGTCACCAAGATCCTTCATTTCAAACTCTTTAGAGAGTTTTCTTTGAACATCTTCAATCATTGCTTCATTGCTTCCTGTCAACATGAGATCATCCACATATAGAAGAACAATAACAATATCTTTTCCCTTGACTTTATAATACAAAGTATGATCAGCATTGCTTCTTTGAAAGCCTTGAGAGCAAAGATGCTTATCAATCCTTGCATACCAGGCTCGAGGAGCTTGCTTCAAACCATACAAACTTTTGAGAAGTTTGCATACCATGTGCTCTTTACCTTTGACAATGTGTCCTTCTGGCTATTGCATGTAGACTTCTTCCTCAAGTATGCCATTTAGGAAGGCATTGTTGACATCCATTTGGTTCATCTTCCACTTGAATATGGAGGAAAGGGAAAGTAATAATCGAACTCAACTCATCTTTGCTACTGGAGCATATGTTTCATCATAATCCAATTCATATTGTTGAGAATATCCTTTAGTTACTAACCTTGCTTTTTGTCTATCTATCTTCCCTTCCTTGTTGAATTTCAGCTTCTAGATCCATTTGCATCCAATTGCTTTCTGTTGGGAGGTAATGGACATAAATCCCATGTCCCATTGTGATGAAGAGCATCCATCTCTTTGTCCATAGCTTCTTACCATTCTTTTTGAGTACTAGCAGCCTTGTATGGTGACGGTTCGTCATGTTGTAAAATAGAGCTAAGCAAAGCAACATTACTTTGCTCCAAACTTGAGGAATTACCTCGTTGATATGTAAGTCTTTGAGGTTGTGTTCTGATCCTTGAAGACCTTCTAAGAGTTGCACGATGATCTTCATCTTCTTCCTCTAATTCTTCAATGGTTTCCTCATGTGTAGAAGATGGAACTTCAACTTTAACTGTTGTTGAAGAGATTTTTTCCAAATTTGAAATTGATGCTAAACCGAAGCTTGCATTCTCATAAAAAATCACATCCCGTGATAGGAATATCTCCTTCTTACATGGATCATAAATTTTGTAAGGTTTCCTTACATCACTATATCCAACAAAGATGCATTTCCTTGACTTGTCATCCAACTTTTTCCTCTTTTCATCTGGAATGTGAGAAAATGCGAGGCAACCAAAAACTCTTAAATGATGTACCTTAGGCTTGATGTTGTGAAGAGCTTCATAGGGGGTAATGCCCTTTAAGACTTTGGTAGGAGACCTATTCATCAAATAGCATGAAGTGTTGATTGCTTCAGCCCAAAAGATGTTGCTCAGACCTTTGTCTTTGAGCATGCATCTTGCTGCTTCAAATAATGTCCTATTCTTCCTCTCTACCACTCCATTTTGTTGTGGAGTGTAGCTGCAAGTAAGTTGCCTTCGAATGCCATTCTCAAGTAGATAATGGCTGAAATCCTTTGACAAGAATTCTCCTCCATTGTCAGACTGTAGAGTCTTTAGTCTTCGTCCTGTCATCTTTTCCACCATAGCATGAAAGTGTTTGAAAATCTGAAATACATCAGCCTTGGACTTCATAAAATAAACCAAAGTATATCTAGAGAAATCATCCGTGAAGGTGACAAAATAAATATTCCCTCCAAGTGAGGGAGTGTGGGCTGAATCACATACATCAGCATGCACCACATCAAGTATATCACGTGCCCTTGAGCTGCTCTTTGACAACTTACTCCTAGCATGCTTTCCAAGGCAGCAGCCTTCACACACTTTTCCAATCTTTTGTAAGGTTGGAATTCCAATGACCATGCCTTTCTCCTTCAGTATACACATACTATTGAAGTTCAAGTGACCATACCTCTTGTGCCATAACTTGGTAGGCATAATGGGGGCTGCTTTGTCATTTCCCATTGCTGAAAATGTTGAGACTTCTCCTTCTAACTTGAAAAGATTTCCTTGTTTTCTTCCTCTAGCAACCACTTTGTAGGAATTCTTTGGATCTTTAATGAGGCATTGCTGGCCTTCAAACTCTATTTTGAGTCCCTTCTCAGTCATAGCTCCAACTGAAAGTAGATTCTTGGTAAGCGATGGTACCAAGAGAACATTGTCGAGTTTCTTTTTCTCTCCCGTTCCCAATCGAATGGGTATGTCACCTTTCCCTGCAATGGAATTTGGAGTACTATCTGCTGTAAAGATAGTACCATTATGAGAATCATCAATATTAGAAAAGTATTGAGCATGAGAAGTCATATGAGAACTTTCTCCACTATCGATCCACCATGGTTCCTCTTTGCGATCATGTGTATGGGCTAGTATTTCTTCTAATGATACAAGTGAAGAATCTTCTTCAAAATGTGTGGACACATTTCCACCTTCTCCATCCGTGTAGTGGGCTGATCTTCCTCTCCCATTATCTTGATTACTCCTACAATCTTTAGCAAAATGACCATACCTAGAGCAATTGTAACATTGGATAGAGTAATATCTACCTCTATCTTCTCCTCTTCCTCTACCTCTTGAGGAAAGATGTCCTCTTTCTTGGAAAGATTGATTACCTTCATGATCTTGTCGATCTTGGTTGTGAGTGGGCTGATGCCACCCTCTTCCTCTTTGTGTCTTGAATCTTCCTCTTCTCGCTCAAGATGATGAGGCCTTGAACTAAGCCTTCAAATCCATCTTGCAATCCATGGATGATGATTGTAGAGAGCTCGTTGTAAGACATCTTATCTCCAATAGCCACTAGTCGTTGATGTAGATACTTGACTCTCTTGATGAAGCTTGAAGCATCCTCTCCTTGCTTCCTCGTACAATTGGTAAGTTCAGCCCTCAATGCCACTTGCCTCGAGGTGCTCTTGGACTCGTAGATATTCTTCAATGTCTCCTATGCCTTCTTGGGAGTCTTCACATCAAGGAGATGGCTGAGAATGTTATGTTTGACACTCAACCTTATCATATGAACTACAAACATGGCCTTCTTATCCCATTTGGACAATTCCTCTTCACTTCCAGTCGGTGTGTTCATCGAAATTAAATCCCAACAATCTTGAAAGAAAAGTAAGGACTCGATCTTTACCTTCCACGTAGCATAGTTGTTGCCATTGAGCTTCTCAACTCCTTCTAAGTGTAGGTTGTGGAGACTTGGTGCCATCTTCAACTGCAACAAGTTGAATCGAGACTCTTCCCTTTACTCAAATATGCTCACATTAGGCACTTCTAACCTAGGTGCTCTGATACCATGAGAAAAATGAGGAGCTGAGCTTAAACACACTCTCAAAGAATATATGAGATGAGATATGAGAGACAAATAAGTGAGAAATCCTTAAATCAACAAGAATACAAAGTCTAGTAGTAGAAGCTAACTCAAGCTCAAACTACTTGAACAGAACAAAGCTGATAATACTATCAAATGAGGTCCATGATACACATGAAGCCAATATATAATGGTCAAGAGTGTGTGGTATACACCACTCCACTTCAGTCCCTAGGATGCACTCCACAACTACGAAAAATGAGTCGATTGTCTCTCAACTCCAGCCCTTTGCCTGTTTTCCAAAAATGTTGAGAAGCCTCTGTTTAAATAGTCATAACTCTCTAATGCGTGGGATTTTGGTGAAACTATCTTAGATGGAGATTCTCCATGATATGGAGAACAACTTTTTAGAAGAAACCATTTTGAGATGATGCAGGTAGCTCAAGATACAAGCTTCCAAAGTTGGCCTACTCACCGTGTTTAGCAATTTGCCAATTCTCTACCTACCAACTTGGGGCCAGCATAACTTGAGTTGGGAGACGAATTTGCGGGAGATTTTTGGTGACTGATACCTGATATTATGGAGAACATTTCACCTTTTAAATCAACCAAAAAGTATGCACAGTTAGCGAGATATGATCCGTGCAAAACTGCCTTCAGAAAAGGTGTGCTACTGTCCTGAAATTATTCCTAAATTATAGGAACACTTTTCCAACTTGGCATTGACTTCAAATATGCTTTATTTACGACTATGGCTGATGTGGAAAACATGATAAATCACTCTAAGAATATAATGAACTTTAATAAAGAGTTCAACCTATAATAATACTTTGAAGAGATGATGTGGACTTGCATAATCCAACATGACTTGTATCAAATCCGTCTTCTTGTATTATTTTCCCTACGTGGGTGTTATTGTAATCATAAGTGTATTTCCGTAATCTTGTCTAGTGAAGTCAGAGAGCACAATCTAGTGCTCCCTTGACATTTTGGCAAGACTATCTTCTATCCAAGACCAGGCATCATGGAAACGCTTATGAATAGATCGTAGCTTCACTTGAGAGTCTCCAACAACAAGTCGAAGACCTAAGTCATCGACAGACACAAGTCGAGATGGGACATCCAGTGCATGTAGGTGCACTCCTCCAAGAATTACAATAACGAATTGGGAGTCTTCAAGCAAATCAAGAGACTATTCAAGTGAATCAACAACCTAGTACATCATTTATGAAGGAACCCAAGATTTGCATGCCAGAAAAGTTCGATGGGGATCGCACAAAGTTTCGTGGATTTCTCCAGCAAGTTAAATTGTACATTCGTATGCAACCTGATAGATACCCTGATGAGGCATCCAAGGTCAGGTTTATTGGAACCTTGCTCTATGGCCAAGCATTATCATGGTTTGCGCCAATCTTGGAGAAGAACATGGCCGTACTTCAGGAGTATGAGGGGTTTCTTTGAGAACTCTCCGCCACATTTGGAGATGCACATACAAGTCAAGTAGCAGAAACAAAACTTTGGAAGCTACGTCAAGGTAACCGCCCTGCCTCTACCTATGCATCTGAATTTAGGTAGTTGATATGTGATCTCACTTGGCATGAAGATTATTTCATAAGCGAATTCAGATGGGGTTTAAGAGATGATGTGAAGGACCTGTTGCTCATGATGCCAAAGGTTAAAACATTGAATGAACATATCATGCAAGATATTCAATGTGATAACCGACTTTTTGAAAGGAAACAAGAAAAACAAGTACAAGGAAGACCTCGCCAGTGGAAACCTTTCCAACCGACTACTAAAGATGAGTCCATGCCTGAACCTATGCAGATAGATGTAACTAGGTTTCAGCCTTTAACACTAGGAGAGAAACAGAGAAGGAGAGTTGATAAGTTATGTCTCTACTATGGAAACCCTGGACATATTGCAATAAATTGTCCAAACAAGAGAACAAACTCTAGAGTCGCAGCCACCCTTGTAGAGTAGGGAAACAACGAAGTCCAGTTGTAAAAGAGATCCTGGAGTCGGACCATGATATAAGAAAGGGTCTCATAATTCCAGCTACACCCATATAAACATGTCTTGCACCTCTCAAGTTAATCATGCCCAAGAAGACCCTTTCCCTTATAGCCCTAGTAGATTCAAGAGCCTCCTCATGTTTCATCGATGAAGGATTGGTTAAGAAACATGGAATTCCTCTACTTCGGAAGAACAAACTAGTAGCAGCTGAAGTAGTAGATAAACGACCTCTAGCATCTAAGAATATAACCATGGAAACCACACCATTAAGAGTTCACCTTGGTGACCATGAATCCCATATATGTTTAAATGTAATATCGAGCCCAGTACATCTACTTATCATTGGAATGCCCTGGTTAAAGAAGCATAATCCAGACATTAATTGGGAAAAGAATAAAATCACCCGTCGAGATATCTAGAAGAACCCAACATATGTCGGAGCCAAAGCCTTCATACATGCAATAAGGAAGGAACCTACATATACGATCTATTCCATGCGAGCTCAAGAATCCAAGAAATATAATCTAGTACAGCTACCCAATCAGTACAAAGGCTTTGAAGATGTTTTTGAAAAGAAGAATGCAGATATCCTCCCAGAGCATAGACCTTACGATTGCCCCATAGATCTTCAAGAGGGAGCACAACCACCCTTTGGACCAATCTACAGGCTATCCCCAGAGGAACTTACAAAACTTCGCAAGAACATTGATAAGAATCTAGCAAAGGGGTCTATCAAACACTCGAAGTCTCCAGCATGAGCTCCTATTCTATTTGTAAAGAAGAAGGATGGGACTCTCCGGATGTGTGTATACTATGGTGGATTGAAAAAAGTCACTATAAAAAACGGATACCCTCTACCACTCATACAGAGCTCTTGGAACGGCTTGGAAAAGCAAAATTCTTCACGAAAATTGATCTTCGAGGAGCTTACAACCTTATCAGGATAAGAGAGGGAGACGAATGGAAGACAATATTTCGAACAAGGTATGGGCATTTTGAATATGTAGTTAAGCCATTCGGTCTTACAAATGCTCGAGCTGTCTTCCAACATCTGATGAATGATATCTTTCGAGAATATTTAGATGATTTCGTTGTAGTATACCTTGATGATATCTTGATATTCTCCAAAAATCTAGAGGATCATGAATGTCATGTAAAGATAGTCCTAGAGAAACTAAGAGAAAAAGGATTATATGCAAAATTGGAGAAGTGCTCTTTCCATAAGACAGAAGTGGAATTTTCAGGGTATATTATATCAGATAAAGGAATTTTTATGGACCCTAAGAAGATTAAGACAATCCTTGATTGGCAACCACCTTCATGTGTTCGAGATGTACAATATTTTCTAGGTTTTGCCAACTTCTATAGGATATTCATCAAAGATTACTCCAAGATAGTGACACCTCTTACCAAGCTTACAAGGAACTCCAAATTCTCATGGACCGAAGAAGCAGAAAAAGCATTTCAGACCTTGAAATCAGCATTCACTACTGCTCCAATTATAGTTCATCCTGATTCCACCAAGCCCTTCTTCCTAGAGACAGATGCATCAGACTTTGCCCTAGGGGCCATTCTCTCACAATAGGGAGATGATGGACACCTACATCCAGTTGCATATAGTTCAAGGAAATTTTCTCCTTCAGAAATTAATTATGAAATTCATGATAAAGAACTTCTTGCCATAGTGGATGCATTTGATACTTGGCATCACCATCTAGAAGGAGTACTCATAAAGTTATCGTGTATATAGATCACAAGAACCTAGAGTATTTTATGACCACCTACGATCTCGATGGAGTAACTTTTTATCCAGGTTTGACTTTGTCATCACATATCGTTCAGGACGGCAACAGTGTGAGTCAGATGCCTTGTCAAGAAGATCTTACCTTGCACAAAGAAGGGTGAAGAGGCCTTTGATAAAAAAGAGAGTGTATTACTCAAGCCTGAGCATCTCCAGTTAGCAGCTATCTCTTCAACCCATCTTGAAGATTCAACCTTGAATCATTCGATCCGTGAGAATCCACCACAAGATGACTTATTTTGTAATGTTAAGCAAAAAACTCAAGAAGGAAAAGTCCAAGAAGTAAATGAATTCTAGGAAAAGGACGTGTTACTATTCTATAAGAATCTATTATATGTCCCTCCAGGAAAGCCCAGGATCCAAGTACTTCAACAAGGTCATGACAACCGTGTAGCAAGGCATTTTGGAGTAAATAAAACAATAGAACTCATATCTAGGGATTTTTTGTGGCCTCAAATGTGGACGGAAGTCAAAGAATATATCCGAACTTGTGACACTTGCAATAGATCTAAGGTACCATGACATAAGCCTCATGGCCTCTTGCAATCTTTACCTATTCCAAAAAGGCCATGGGCTTCATTATCTATGGATTTCATCACATATCTACCAAAGTCAGATAAGTATGATGCAATTCTTGTTATTGTGGGTAGATTCACAAAGATGGCACACTTCATTCCAACTACAAAGGCAATCACAGGTGCAGCCACTGCTAGACTCTTTCTCAAATACATCTTTAGGTTGTCATGATATTGTCAGTGATCGAGGTCCACAGTTCATATCCAGCTTTTGGAACCATCTTTGCAAGCTCCTTGGTGTTCAAGTTAAACTATGTACAGCAAATCATCCACAGACTGATGGACAAATAGAATAGTTGAATCAAGTCCTAGAGCAATATCTCCGTTGCACTAGCAACTATCACCAAAATGATTGGTTTGAGTTGTTACCCTTTCTAGAGTTTGCCTATAACAATAGTGTCCATGCATCTACTAAGCAAACTCCCTTCTTTGCAAACAATGGATAACATCCAAGGATGGATATACACCTCTCAAATCATGTTAAGAACCTAGCTGCCAAAGACAAGGCCCAGTACCTCATGGACATTCACAAAGAACTCAAGGAAGAGATCCATAAATCTCAACAACAATATAAGTACTATGCAGATCAACATCGTGTCCAGAATCCATCGTATCAAATTGGGCATATAGTATGGTTACTCAGAAACAATTTGCAAACTTCAAGGCCTTGTGCAAAGTTAGATCATCAAAGATTTGGTCCATTTACCATCTTGGCCAAGATTAATCCAGTCACCTTCAAGCTCCAGCTACCAAGTACCATGAGAATACATCTAGTTTTCCATGTATCCATGTTGGAACCATACCATATTTCACCATTGAGGGGGGAGAGACCTAGTCCTTCAGAATTTGAAGTCGAGCATGTCTTAGATTCGAGAATATCCCGAGGAAGATTAGAGTACCTTATTCATTGGAAAGGGTATGACAGCAGTGATCGTACTTGGGAACCTACAGAAAACCTTCAAAGAGCACCAATCAAGGTTCGAGAATTCCATAAGAAAAATCCAATGAAGCCGAGACCAGAGAACGTGACCGCTCCTCATGGAACTCTTCACTTGAGGGGGAGGTAATTTCATGGACAAAGGAAACTCTCAGATTCCATGCGAATCCTATATCTCATGATTGGTTCAGAATTTGGGAAAACTAATGCTTCCATTGCGTCGCGAAGGTGCCAAAACCCTAAGATCGACTGTCTTCTTGCTTGATTCTGACATCAAAAGACCATGCTACGAATTGATGACATCATCAATTCGTAACCGCCCTAGAACCGCCCTTGGAAAACTATATAAGGAGGGGTTGGCCACATTCATAATTAATCTTGCCAATACCAGTCTTGGGAGCTCAAGGAGTCGTGACCGCCAAGTAAGTACTCTCCAAGTTCCAGTTCCAGTTCCTGTCTTGTTTCTTGTTCTAGTCATGTCTAGTCTAGTTCTTGGACATCCTGTCTTGTCCTCTTGTCATCTCGTAGTACGAGATCTTGTCAAGTTCTTTCTTATATTCAGTTCATCTCCTAGAAGGGAGTTCTAGTAATCCAGACATCTTGTCTCATACTTACGATCCCGGGTTGTGGGATCTCCTATATCATCTCTAGTCCAATTTTCCATACCTATTGGTCCCGGGTTGTGGGACGTCTTGTTTCAAATCCGTCTTCTTGTATTATTTTACCTATCGGGTGTTCTTGCAATCATAAGTGTATTTCCTTAATCTTGTCTAGTGAAGTCAGAGAGCACAATCTAGTGCTCCCCTGACAGTATCTTCTATTCAAGTTGTAATGAAAAATACTTATAAATACACATGCCCTAATAGAATTGTCCATCAAAGTATGTGGGGGGGATTGTTCCCAAGCTGGTGTCAAGTCTTTTTTTCTCTTTCGAAAATACTTTTGTGAGATTTCATTTCTATACTACTCTCTCCGTATGTGGGTCTCTGGGATCCTTGTCAACATGTACTTACAAAAATAGATACACACATACATAATTCCATACATGTATACACACATAAATACACATGACACAGACACACACACACACACACACACACATATATATATATATATATATATATATATATATATATATATATATATATATATATATATATATATATATATATATATATATATATATATATATATATATATATATTGATCCCAAGCAACATATACTTACAAAACTACATACACACATACATACACATGACACACGCAAACACAAACACACACACACACACACACACACACATATATATATATATATATATATATATATATATATATATATATATATATATATATATATATATATATATATATATATATATATATATATATATATATATATATATATATATATATATATATATATATATATATATATATATATATATATATATATATATATATATATATATATATATATATATATATATATATATATATATATATATATCCACACACAAAAAGAGAGATATACAAACAGTCATACACACATATCATATATATATATATATATATATATATATATATATATATATATATATATATATATATATATACCCACACACAGAAAGAGAGATATACAAACAGTCATACACACATATCCATACAGACACAATGACAGGACACATATAGTACGAAATAATGAAAATCTAATACAAAAATATCTTAGGAACCATCATTGTTTCTTGTTCATGCACACATTGTTGCTCTCTTTTGCTGCTTGTAGGTGCACAAAGTTCTTCAGATTTGTTTTTTTTTTCTTTTTGTTTTTGTTATTCGCCGCAGAAGCAATGGATAGCCTCACATACAACGTGCAACCATTAGTGGATTTGTTGCTAGGAAAGCTGAAGCAGGAAAATACTATCACCATTCATAAAGCGTAAGGGTCGATTGGACTTTTACATGAAATTTAATAACATGTTAGTTAGTGCATAAAACTTGCAAGAAAAATGTCGCACAAATAGAAAGGGTGTATGTCTTGATGAGAGCCGAAATAGGCGTCTACAGCGGCCTTAAACTGGTTATTCCATTCGTAAGTTTCAAACGAGAGCTGTGCCAATGAATGTTTATGGATGTATGTAAAGAAATAAAGTTTTCCGTGAATGATCATGTATTTGCGTAAGCAAATGAAGATTCCCCATAAAGCAGGTAACGAAGATGTTGAGAAAAAGTGAAAGAGTCCAGACTGTTCTATGTTTGAGAAAGCGTCTTGTTCTGTCGTGAAATCAAGCCGTGAGTATTGGAATCAGAAGATCTTGAACCCTGTCATACGCTTTTTCTGTTTACCATGACGCCCACGCAGATTTTATTCTGTGTATTCGTCTGTTCTGCTTGGAGTTTTCTTCTGTGTGATTTCGTGCGTTTTTCTCGTATTGTGCCATTTCACACGAGATTCTTGCAATGATCACGATACAAGTAATCTTTTTTTTTTTTTTTGAGGAAAGAAAAAGGATTAAATTAAAAGAAGGAAAACAGAAAGTTTAAGAGAACTGAGTGTATGGGAGATAGTTTTATATAAGTGTATTGGAGAGATTTTCCATTAGAATATGAAAGAAATGTGGTCGATAAAGGGCATGTTGAAACATGTTGAAAGCAGACTAAGATGTCCTACGTTTGTTTGCTCAAGAACGAATCTCGTCATGTTGCATGCGATCCTTCATATGAGCATCCCGAAAAATTGCTTACTAATGCGTGTTTCCAGGAAAATTCTCAGTCCGTGTAGGCACAGATTTGGAGCTCACCTCTGACCATGAAATTAGATGGGGGGAGGAGCAAATGATGACAGCATATTTTTGCTCCGCCGACCTGAGACGAGAAGAGATTGGGGAACTGATCTTAGTTTTTTTTCCCTTAAGGAAGCGCCATCATGGAGATCTACTCATCTGGTTAAGCTTGAATTAAATAAAAGGTACAAATAAAAGCAAGCATAACAATTATGATATGCAAGGTATCCCACAAAGTAGGTGTTTTGTGTTTGACGTTACCATGGGAAGGCAAGCATAACACTCATGCTGAGGGACGTCCGTCCACAAACCAGAGGGGTCGAACCGCCTCTGTTTAGAGGCAAAGAGCCCGACCAACTTAGCTAACACTTTATTTGAAATTCTTGACTCCATTCAATTTAATACCGTTGAAGATGCACTCATGAATTAGAAAGGAAGTGACGCATTGTATGGTCATGGTCGTGCCATTCCAACTTCCTGCGTAATTCAATATATATTTGTCCCTCAAGATCTAGTTAAAGACACACTACTATATGTTGACTTCTTAGACGAGTGGAGAGTCCCAGAAATATGCAACAATCCATCTAGTGGCAAGGGAAGATTCAACGTACAGTGAAGTTTTAGGCTGCCTTATGGTTTATCACAGCCATGATATAATTATCATACAAATCTATGATAAGATTACATACCTCAACCATGAAAGTATCCAGGCCTACACCATGGCCTGTTCATGCAAATAGGTATTTTATTTATAAACATATGTTGATTATATTTTCTTGTGGGCAAGAGGAATGTCAACTTAACCGGCCTTCTCTTTTAATCTTATTCAAATTCATGAATAATTAAAGTAATTATAATAATAATAATAGTATTGGTAGCAGTAATAATAGTAGTAGTAGTAGTAGTAGTAGGAATAGTAATAATATCAAGAACGAAGCAAAAAAAAAAAAAGAATGAAGGGACTTTTCAGAGGATCGGATACTGTAATCGCATCTAAAAGATGGCCGTAGACACATGAAATTTCAAAAAAGCATTTACAACAGGAAAGAAAAGCAAAGGGAAGATGAATTACGCCATAGAATCATACATAAGACTCACCATACAGTCTTTCTACTATGTTATAATGCACAGAAATACTCCGTTCTGATCAAATGATACTCATTGAATCATACATAAGGCTAATCATACAGTCTTTCCACTATGTTATAATGCACAGAAATACTACTAATGATTTCTTTGTGCGCCATAGCTTATAGCATGACTACTCAAATTAGAAGGATGCGTTTCCGAGATCTTGAACCATTTGTCTAATTTCTATAATGTTGTAGTCTCTTCCTCTCCTCTAAATCATTGGAGCTCTACAACTTTGGATATGCTTTTCAAATGGCCTTGAATGAACTCCGATCAGGACTTCTTGAAACTCAGATCTACGTATGCGTTCTATATTTCTAATTGTTTAACATCGCAGTACCTCCTACAAGACCGACTTGTTCCTACATCTTATTAACCACTGATGCTCTTACAGAACTATGTCTTGCATTTCAAGTGGTCGTTGTCGCAATGTTTTCACTAGAGAGGCGATACAGTACTTATTGGACATTTTGGGGCTAATAGCTATCGGAATCCTAGTTTCGAGCTTACGATATTTGATCCATTTGCCAACTTGTATTGATAAAAAAGAGCTCTATACTCATGAGTTTCAATAAAGATAAGCATGCACAAAAGATGTTGGGGTTATCATCCAGAAACCTGGAGAATCACTGAAGTTACGTGTACTATCAAGAACTATGTACTAATATATTAGCCTTGTTATAGTGCTGTATATTATTAAGAAGCATACATTCTGCTTAAGTAGCCCCTTGTTTGCTTGATAATGTAATTTTAGTATCGTAATTCATTCCAATTATAGGAAACGAAGTAGATAGACTGTAACCCCTAAGTTCGGTTATTGAATGCCCCCCTGTTTTACGTTCGCTTTTAACTGGCATTAAATACACATCTTTATTCAAGAACTCTGTAAAGATGTAGTAAAGTCTCAACTCTATTATCTACGTTATTTTTAGGAACATTTTAAAATAATAAACATGTATCGTTGTGTCTAGTTTAAGCCCAAGTATCCTTTCGCGGTGTATTGTCATTATTTGAATTTGGAGAAGTGTTTTGACGTGATAACTTAGGTGTAAGGATTGATACTTGTTCCAGTTTGTAGTACCAGCAAAGGAAAGTGTGTTTCTATTTAACATGCCACGAATTTCCACAACTCTACAATCGTGTACATGGAAAATTCATCGATGGAGGTCCACAAGCGTTGAAATCCCAGTAGGACTGCTCGATTATCCACCATGTAGTACCAACTCACTTATGTTTCTTATATATAGTTAAACGAATTCAAAGGAATGATGTGGAAGTTCTGGAAATTGTTGAACCTCAATGGAGGAAAAAAGTAAGATATAACGATTCGAAAACGTAGAAGATTGTAAGTGATGACAATGCCATTTACAAACATTGGGCGTCAAGCTCTCAAATGAAAAAGAAAAATGTATATTCGCATTGACTTTTCATTACGCATAAGGTATATATAGGAAGCCAAAAAGTCACGAACATGGATGATTTCAATGTTCAAATGAAAAACAAATAATATCCAAAATCACTATATTAAAATCAATTAACTCGAAAATAAACAAAACAATCGTAGGAATACACCCAACCCTATGACGAATGATTATATAGTGACTATGAGAGAAATGATCGATTCTCCAAAGTCAACTCATTGAGCATGATGACCAAGTAACGCACATCCCTTAAGAAATCAAGTGATCAAGATGAACGGGGTACCTTCATCAGATGATTGTATGTGATGGATTTGTTATAAATTAGCTTGACATATGTTTACGTTAAGGTGAGAAGAGGATCGTTTGGAGTATTAGACACTCAAGAACCTTGATCTATAGGTAACGTTATGTGGATCGGAAGGAGGAGCTCTTGAGTTACACCCCCATGGGGAGTATGGGTAAAGAAAGTTTTTTACATTTAGGTAACAATAGGATTGTTTAGAGAATCAGACATTCAAGAAATCATGTTCTATTGGTTAAGTCTCAGAGGTAAGAAGGAAGTTGCCTTGGTTTCAATCCCCATGTCGATCATGTGGAAAATACTATTTGCTGAAGAGCTTTTATGCAAGAAAATAAAGACTACAAAAACGAAGATTCTAGAGCTCTTTGGGCAAAATACTCTCCTCATGTATCCCATGCGGGTTGAAGGCAAGGCCTCCTCCTTCACACCCTTGAGAGGTAACCAGTAAGCTAAGCGGATCACTGATTTACAAGAGCACATGGCTTGGTATATAAGTCTAGTCTCGAGATATTTGGTCATACACACATGTCACCAAACAGTGTCCGATTTCAGATCTATCTGAATCGACGAGACCCTTAGATTATGGAATAACTTTATTACATATAGGGGCTTGAAAAATTCCTCTTGTCATGCAAGGTTGAGTTAACTTGATTGAACTAAAGTTTAACTCGGATGGATAGCTCACCTCATACAAATATAATGATCTTAGAATTTAGTGATGTATAATAAAGCAATGATGAAAGTTTGCATATGTATATGTGGACTCTAAGTAACTCTAAATGTCATCGTTTATCTAGAAATGTATATACTAGTTGATTGGGCAGAGAGCCATTAGCTATTTTGCTTTCGGGTATTTGGATATTGTAAGATTAGTATCAAAGCTCGTGGACCTCTTATGGACACCTAGGTAGTTCACTATTTACTGCATGGAGTGATTCCCTTTTCACCTTATTGAATTTATGTATTTGTAGAAGCCTAACCAAAGTGCAATGATCTTCATCCTTCGTCAACCTATAGTTGTCGTTCTCTCTTATGAAATGTGTGGATTTATGTTCATCACCCGGCCAAAAAAGAGATTTATTTTGTAAATATCCTCATCATGGAGAATCCCTTCAAGATTTCTTTCAAGCTATCGACATGCAATGAGATTGCTCAATTGACAGACTATATAGGCCAATATACAAGAGGAAAACACGAAGAGGAGACATTGCTCATAAGCAAACAAGGATTTTCTAATTTATTATTTTTTTGAACTATCTAGATGCGCAATTTAAATGTTCTCTTTTTCTAGTTTGCATCCAATGCATTTTTATTTTTAATCCACACGTGCCATCCAAACCCTTTCACTATGGTTCCTCTCATCATCGCTCTTATTATGATTTTTTCTTTGGCGTAAAATTTCCTCTCTATACACAAATATACATTTCTATTGACTTAAATATGGCTGTCAATAGAGGTTCTCTCTCCATAAATTCTTTCTCATACTGGATTGATTGTGTGGAAGGGTTATGGTATTTCATTCTTACAGAATACGAGAAATAAAATCAAAGCCTAATTGTTGTTTCTTCGTTCAAGGATAGCCATGACAATGATCTCTCCTAGAAAGAAGAAAAAAATAACGGAAAATGTATGCTTTTTTACAATGCTATGAGGCCATTTTTACAGGAAAGAGGAACTCTGAACGGGCATCCACAGAATAAAGTGGGATAACAAGGAGGAGAACCATTGAACTGCCTTCATGTGGAACAGGCGAGTAAGAAACTCATATGGAATATAATCAAGCAAAGATGAAGACTTATAAGGAGATGAATCCAGGATTCCCATCCTCAAAAATACTCAGACAATAAAAAATTTGAGTATTTTACGTTAGAGCAATTTATCCTTCATGAAATACACCTAGCATGTATACGTGTTGGGTATAAAAGAACCAAGTAAAGAGAAATATTTGATCTAAATTGCATATTTGAATGCTTCATAAACTGAGTATTCCTGGAAGAAGACGCATAAAGAATAATACAGTTCGAGTATATGTCCATACGAATCCATTTATATATTAATGAAGACTCCCAAATTCTAGAAAAAATAATTGTTTATCCTCAATTTAAGGTATCAAGTATTGCTTGAATGGCTTATTAGGGGTTTGTTTACGAGTACATAGCGTAATTTTGGAGAACATGTGTAACAAGTGTCCTAATCTTGAATCACAATCCCACACATAATAATAGGCCTCGACAGCACAAGATATAAAGAAGGAAAACATTGTATACGCAGAACAAGAAGAGAGAGAATTTTATTATCTGTGCAGATTTACAAGTAGTACTGATCTGCGTTACAAAATCTATCAGATAGCTTCAATGTGAAGCCTCATCCACCCGACCACCCCCGAGCTGATCTCAATCCCAATCTCAATCACAAACACAATCTCAATCCCAATCTCAATCACAATCACAATCTCAATCTCAATCTCACTCTCAATCTCGATCGCAATTCCAGAAGCCGAAAAAACGATCGTAATGACTGTACGACCATCCTCCTTTTCTATCTCTCAGTCTTCGTCTTTTTGGATCTCCACCTTTCGCTAGCGCACGACCAATCATGCCTTCCTAGACCCGCACTTGTAGAATCTGCATGCTCCAAGATAGCATCTTTTCGCATGTCTCATGCAAGACTTCCAGACCACCTATGCATCTACTTTTCATGTCCACCACAAGAATCGTACTTGCAAAAATAGAGGTGATTCCTACAATGCACTCACACACACGTTAATCACCCAAAAATAACCTATATACCCATGTGCGTTTTCTAAATCCGCGAACATGAATAAGGTGAATGAATGAAGGCTTCTCTCTTTTTTTTGAAGTGTTGAAAAACGGCACTTTTCCAAGCCCTGTAACTCAAAAACGGTGAGGAATCAGCTTGAGCTTGTGAGCGACAAAAATATTTAGTTCTTAAATCTGTACAATAGTGTTAGAGATGCCTCAAGTCCAAATCTGCTGCTAGATATCACTTTTGGGCCCTGCAAAATGGAAAATTCTAGAGAGAGATGAAAAAACATGAAAAATCTCTTCATTAACCTATCTTCATGGAACCAAATGAGACATAAAACATAGGAACTACAAAAAATTCAATCAGGTAAAGTTTTTCTACTAAGAGTACTCTACCTTTCTCTCATACAACACTTTTTCAGATTCCTTCATCTTCATGCTCGAAATTAAAATTCAAATTTCATGCAATAACTTTCTAGAGAGAATGTAAAAACTTATTGCTACAAAATTTTGCAGACATGATCAGAATATCCTAAACATAAAATTTCATTATTACCTACACATCTTTTTTTTTTCGGGTGGAAAATCAATGTGGCATCTTACAACATGTCTCCCAATCTTAACTGAGAAGAATCCAGAGTGGCATGTTGAGTCCCTCTCTGGAACCATTGAACACCTCATACCCGATCAAATTCAGATGTACATGAATCTCTGCTCAAGCATTCGGATTTCCAAAGAACTTATCTCACAAGATTTTAAATAGTCTAAATATTCCTTGAAATGGAAAGAACGTGATCTCTATGTTTAAGGAAACAGTCTCCAAATGCCAAGTTTTGACACTTGTACCTAGTTCTTCTCATTAAAGAGAGTTGTTTTAGCCCATATATCTTGCTTCATACCTACAATCAGAGGTTGTGGGATCTTTTGTATTAGTTCTAGTCCCATTATCCATACTAATCAAGTATAGGTTGTGCGATGTCTTGTATCAGTTCTATATCCCCTTTGTGTGGGATCTAGTAATCAATAATATTATTCCAATATATCATCTAGTCTATTAGGAAGGCACAATCTAGTGGTCCCCTCACAATATTTAGTTGAGTGCATATAAAAATGTAGATTGGGCTTGATCCAAAGAAGGTACATGGAGTACACATAGGTATGCAATGATGCAAGGAAGAAGGTAATTTCTTGGATGGGAAGGAAGCAAACCTAGAATTTACCTATATTCAATAGAAAGGATTACAAAGCTTCCACTCATGTTATGTGTGAGTCTATGTGGCTCAAACATCTTATGGTTGAGTTAAATAAGGAAGTATCCAAGCACGAAAACGTTAGGTGATTTTGCACCTTACCTATGCAACCTTAAGCAATGGTGACCTCACATGGAATCTCACAAAAGCTTTGTTTAATGAAATAATTGAATCTTTGAGGTGATGAAGAATAAGCCCAAGAGAATTTGTACACATAAACTAGACTTTAAGACCTTTCTAATGCAAGTTCCTTCACTTAAAGTGGTTACTCCTACTAGTGGAACCAATGCATCGAATACAAAAAAGTTATGGCCTTCACTAGCCATACACAGAGGCCAAATAAAGCCTTGCCACGGAAACGCGGGAGAAGGCCCTACAGACGTTTTGTAGGGCCTTCTCCCGCGTTTCTATGGCAGGGCTTTATTTGGCCTCCCAATGCCCTACATGCCCTACATGACCTTAAATTATAAAGAAATTTCACTAGATGGATATTATCACTAGATCAAAATGACAAGATAAGAAAACAATCACTGATATATGAGAGATTATCACAAGAAAACACATGGAAATGTAAAATGACTGCTCATGTTTCATTCTAAATAATGAGATTATAAAGGGAATAGAGGAAAAGTGATAATGTTTCATTGAAAATGGCAATATTTACAAAAAATCTCTTGTCCGTAGAGATCAGTTACAAAACTTAGCTACGATCACCCCTAATTCTCCTAGCTAACTGTATGTCATTCGGTTGTATAGTGACTCGCTTGGCATGGATGGCGCACAGGTTGGAATCCTCTAGCATTGATATAAAAAATGCTTCAGTTGCCTCTTGTAAAGCTTCTAAAGCTAGAGCTTGGATCGTTAGCCCTACACAATACCTTTGTAACTCTTCTTTGACCACCCTTGCAAAGGGTCTTCTAGGATGAAACACTTTGCAAAATCCATTAATGTATCTTGAAACAACTGACGGTCATTTTTTTTGGAGCTATTAAGACTCATTAAGCCTACCAACTTATCTAAGCATGAACAAACCTTCTTTCGCCTATTACTAAGGTCAATTTCAGAATAATTATCAGTGGTGATCATGCACAAGTCTTTCCATAGCTCCCTGCATTCATTTTTCTTAGGGCTTACACCTCTTCTAAAAAATTTTCTTGCCTTCTTCCCTGTCATTGACACTTGTTGCAAACTATTTTGCGATTCATCAGGTTTTTTGACAACTAGAGTTACATTACCACCATGACAACCAATCGAATTAAGAAACTCTTCCGATTTTTTGATTGCTTGTACAGATTTATCAATTGGCTTCATGGAAAATGCATATTCTATGTGGAGCTTCAATAATCTATCAAATATTCTCATGAAAGCATGCAATGTGCAAAAGTGAACATTAACTAATGGAATTGGAATAATGGGATTACAATCTTTATCTAATGTGTCACGATTAGGTATTTCTAACATTGGACACCTTAACAAAGGTCTATCCCATTCCGTGGAAGTAGGTGCATCTATGTATTCATCTAAGCTAGATAGTACTTTTTGTTGTCCCTTTGTTACTTTGTAGCCTCGAGTACAAAATGGACATGGAAAATGAGCAGATGCACCTTGCTTGCAACCTAACATGCATTTGATAGTTTTTAAATCCCCACCCAAGTGCCAATCTATCTCAAAATCACCAAAGTTTTCTATGTGGAGATTTGTACCATGAATTTGAGAAATTATTACTTTAGTGATCCATGGGGTCCTACTAAAAATCCATGAAAGAACATCATTGGATTCTTTAGGTACTTCAATAGCACCTAACTACCATATTTCTTTCTCAGATTGAACACTATATGTAGACTTAGAGCTAGAGTTACTACTTTCATCAGATATGACATTTCTCATAGCTTCATTCATGAGTGTCAAACTCAATCTCTCCATTTGTCGTCCCTTTATGATATGGCATTCATCTAACTTCAATATAAACTGTAATTTGGTATTACAATCTACATAAATTAGCAAAATTTTTATAACATCAAAATACAATGTATATCAAGGTAACAATAGTGCACATACCTGGTATAGTAGATTTGTAAAATCAAACCATTGCCTGTTGAACCCTCTCCAAATCCACGAATATGTTGTTGTACTTTGTGTAAGGAAATCCGTTTCCAACTATGCTTTTCAACTCTTTTTTGGATGTAGATAAATGATAAATAGACATAGGCATAATATCCTCTATATATAAGTAGTTTCCAAGAATACTAGTTATATCTTCATTGTACATTGACTTCTTTAGCGATACCTTGTAAGGAGATGGAAACATATTTTGCAAAATACCTTCTCTTTCTAATGAATGCTTTGAAAGGTTGTACAATGCATTGTATCCTTTAGTACTAATTCCTACTTCATCACATACCATCTGCACGTCTCTAGGAGTGATAATATCTTGTAACTTTTTTGTGAAATCTTTAATCACTTGCTTCTTGATAAGGTTTCCTATCCGTGACTCCAAAATACTAACCACCTACTTGTTGGTCAAACAAGAATTTAATAACTTGAATTGATCCTCTGTTGTTAATGATGCACTAACATCTTCAACGAATGACCTACATAACAAGAATATATATATATATATATATATATATATATATATATATATATATATATATATATATATATATATATATATATATATATATATATATATATATATATATATATATATATATATATATATATATATATATATATATATATATATATATATATATATATATATATAAGTCTTCCAAAAAGAGAAACAAATACAAGCCAAACCTTATCGCAAAAACTCGTCGTTTGCGTGCTCCACCACCAATTGAAAGAGAGTCAAAGGATTTTAATGATCCTCTCCTACGTCGCATCCCAAATGGAGTCTCTCTCAAGCGTTGGACAATGTTTTTTAATTTCTCAATTGTTCTCTCCTTTTCTTCCATATGCTTTTCAAGCTCTACAAGTTTTTCTTGTAAAGATATGATTTTGCTTTCAAAAGTGACCAAACTTGTATGATTTAGTTGATATTGTTGAATCCAATACTTAGTAATGACAGTTGAATGTGTAGATAATCGTTGACAATAACCTAAGAGCCCAGCTTTACCAGCACCGATGAACTGAAGTAAAGTTGAGAGGTTATGGAATGTTGGGTGGTAAGAAGACATTGGATCAGGAGGGTATAATTAACCATGAGTCCAAAGATCAATATTCTTTTCTCCAGCTTCACGACGCTCATTTTGAGAGTTTACATCATTGTTGCACTGTGTATTTGGAGCAAACTCTCTGGGCACACGAACATGGATACTTGTTGATGCTGGGGCATGAGGACATCCTAATGTGAGGTTTGTAATAGGTGTCAACACCATCTTTTCCAACAATTAAACAATACTGAGAAAGAAACCAGAAACTTGTTTGGAAGAGATGCTAGAGCATGATTTTCTCAGGAAAAGTTTGTTTTCTTGGATGTGGAGTTCAAAATTGATGTTTAAGATTACATTTGTAGTACTGGAACTCAAATGATAGAATCTGGATTATAATTTACTATTGGGATAGCCCTCGCTACGGAATGCTAAAGTCCGACCGAATCGGGATGAGAAGACTATCACCTTCAAGAAAGGACATGGGAAATTCTTGATCCCAATAGAAGAAGAACAATATTGTATTCCCAAGCATAAAACCATATTGGTAGAGCCTCCTCCCATGCTGGATGGATTGGATGAAGATGAAGAGCGTCAGTTTCTTGAAGCCAATAGAGAGATCTTATCCTTCGAGTTTGTGGATGTAAACTCAGTAATCAACCTAGTGTGTGATGGCATGGCATCTAGTGTCTCCACAGAACTCTTGGAACCAGAAGAAGAGGATATTGTAGAAACAACAATGAAAGATCTCATAGAGCTGGGGAAAGTTTGCGATGAGGAAGATACTTTACAAGTTGTGAATCTTAGTACTACTGATCCTAAACCTGTCTGAATTTATGCGGAGCTTGCTCCGAAATTCTTTATATTAATTGTTGTGCTGCAGCAATATTCAAATGTATTTGCATAAACATATGTTGATATGAGGGGTCTTGAA
This sequence comes from Ceratopteris richardii, assembly GCA_020310875.1. NCBI lineage: Eukaryota > Viridiplantae > Streptophyta > Polypodiopsida > Polypodiales > Pteridaceae > Ceratopteris > Ceratopteris richardii. Next base: position 43,108,192 of record CM035407.1, read on the forward strand.
CCAAATTTATACCATAACTAAAGTTTTCGTCAACCACATGCTACCCTAGTCATGCAATAGTGATATAAAATGAATCCAATCTTTATAGAGCAGGTGAAGTACGATCTGGATAGGCTAATCAAAGTTGGATATCTTGTACCCATAGAGAATTGAGAATGGGTCTCTCCAATTGTCACTATATCTAAGAAGAACAAACAATTACGAATCTGTGTCGGATTATAGAAAATTGAATGTAGCAACAATACCGGACCCTTTTCCACAACCATTTCTAGATAGTATGTTGGATGAGGTCCAAGGTCACAAAATGTGTTCTTTCCTAGATAGTTTTGGTGGATACAATCAAGTCTTGATGGTAAAAGAAGATATACCTAAAACGGCCTTCATTTCGAATTATGGAGTATTCACTTGCCGTGTCATGTGGTTTGGTTTATGAATTGCGTCAAGCACTTTTTAGCGCTGCATGTAGAAAACCTTCATTGTACACGTTACATTTTTTATGCAACTTTTCTTAGATGACTTCTCAGTTTTCGGCAAGATAGCCACACATCTCGAGCATGTATGCACATGTGTTGACTTTACATCTCTATCTTAATCCTAACAAATCAACCTTTGTGGTCAAATGTGGAAAACTACTAGGAAACATTATTTCGGACAAAGGCATAGTAGTGGACCCCAATAAGGTTAAGGTTATACTAGAAACCTCATAACCACGAAACCTAAAAGGAGTTTTATGCTTCGTGGGCTAGGTACATTGGCACGACTGGCATCTATGAGGACTCACATATATTTCCATTTTAGTAAACAAGTTAGGACATGTCCAACTAGCAGTGCTTGTATGGACGGGGGAAGCACAACTTGCTTTTAAGAAACTATGCAAGATGTTAGCTACTACACCAGTTTTGAAAGCTCCGAACTTGAAAATAGCTTTTTCATGTGTTTGTGGACACTTCAAATAAAGCCATTGGGAGTGTGCTGATGTAGAAGGAGGACCACAATTGCTTTTGACTGGTTTATTACGGTAGTCAACGAATAACATGTGCAATGCAAAATTACTCCACCATGGAATGGGAATGTCTCCGTTTAATCTACTCTATGAGGAAATATTGTCATTATTAACTAGGACGATCGTTCACATTTCATGTGGATCATAGTACCTTGCTTTTTTTGGTGAAACAACAGAATATGGTAGGACGGTTAGCCAGGTGTGTGCTCTTGCTTTAAGAATTTGAATATGAGATTGTCCATCAGCCAGGTGCCAGTCACGCCATTGCACATTTCATGTCTCACATTCATCATGGAGAGACACTATAGGGTATTCATGATGCTCTTCCAAATGTGGAGGTCTTTATGGTGGTAGAAATAAATGCTCCTCATACTTCCCTTGATACGAAGAGATGTTATGCTTTTCGGAAAATGGAATTTCCCCGTCTCATTTGCGATCCATAGAGCCAAAGAAAATAGGTCTCCAAAGTCACAAATTTACTATTATTATGGGGTACCTGTACCACAAGGATCCAATCGAAATCTGGTTATGCTATGTACCTCCACATGAGATGGCAGTAGTTATCTCAGAAGCTCATCTAGGTGACATAGGTGGGAACTTTAGTCATCTTATTACAGTACGCAAAATCCAACAAGCTAGTCTTTGGTGGCCAACCATGTACATGGATGTTTGGAACAGAGTGCAGAATTGTGACCCATTTCAACAAACTAGTGAACCTCGAGACAATCATCATTTCCTGCTACAACATATTCTTCCATTGGAGCCCTTTCAAAAATGGGGCTTGTACTTTATTGGTCCACAAACTGCAAGAACAAGAGCACTGTATATTTTGACTTGCACACACTATTGTACCATATGGGTAGAAGCTTGGGTGACTAAAGAGGCTACATCACAAACAATAGCTAGGAAACTTCAGATTGAACTCTTTCCATGGTATGGGCTTCCACTAGAATTTGTGTCAGATAGGGAAAATCATTTCTTGAATCAATTAATTTCAGAACTAACCTAAGAGTGATATATTAAGAAAAGATTTAGTTTTCTCTATTATCCACGAAAAATTGGATTGATAGAAAGTACCAACAAGAACCTGCTCCACATGCTAAAAAAGATACTACTCAACTCTATGGATGAGTGGGAAATTATTCTTCCCACAGTGCTCTAGGCATACAAGACATCCTATAAATGTTTCATTGGTAGCACACCTTCAATTCTAGTTCACAGTACATAGTCTCTAGATTACGGTCCATAAGCGATTGATACCAGATCACTCATTGGCTTATTTGATGGATCAACTATGCCAATTAGATGAGCATTGGTACAATAGTTTTCTATTATTATAGGAAGTGGAAAATCGCAAGAAGAAATGGCATGAACAAAATGTACGAAAAAATATTTTTTGGCCTTGTGATCTAGTGTTGTACTCCCATTTCAAGACAAAGAGGATAATCAAGAAACTCAAATTGCAGTGGACTCATCTGTTTAGGATTCACAAGCTTTGTAGACTAGGATCCTTCCAATTGGCCACGTTATCAAGTGAACAATTACCAATGCCAATGGGTCTAAACACTAGCCCTATCAAACTTCTAGAGGGTAAATCAGAATAAAAATTATATATATATATATATATATATATATATATATATATATATATATATATATATATAGAGAGAGAGAGAGAGAGAGAGAGAGAGAGATTTCTTTGAGAATCGGAAAATGCATAGTCTTGATAACCCTTCCACTCACCTATATACCTTATGAAGACACACTTGCTTTACCTATCATCAAGCTTGGTCATTAATTCATTTGGAATTAATAAATAACATGTGCAACCAAAAATCTCAAGTGTGAATCGTCTGGCCTCCAATTTTACCAAGCTTCATAAGGTGTAGTAGTATGTATACTTGATGTGGGAACTCTGCTCGTAATGTATATAAGTATGGTTGCTTCATCTTCCTAGTAAAAAATATTCATACTCATCTCCTTCATCATTGGCCTAGTAGATTCTACAACATATCTATTATTTATATTTTCCATGCCATTTTGTTGTCGTGTGTACTTGCATGTGATTTTTCCTTAGTCTCCAAAAAATACACAGAACCTAGGGGAGAATTATTCTTCTCTTTCATCTCATCAAATTACATGAAGTATCTAACTCTACATCAGACTTGGATCTCAAGCTCTATTCAGGTAGAGATTGGGCAATATCCAAAGATGATAGGAGAATCACTTTAGGTTTTTTAACAAGGAACTAAGATTATGTGATGGAATTTCAAGAAGCAACCTACTATTGAACTATCCTCAACTAAAGGAGAATATAGAAAATTAACCATAGAAACTCATGAAGCTATTTGGATAAAGGAATTGTATGTAGTCTAGGGACTTGTGATTTCCAAACCTCACATACTTGGAGACAACATAAGATCAATGCACCTAGTACCAAATCCTATATACCATTCAAGGACAAAACATATAGATGTCCAATATTACTTCATCAAGGAGAAACTTTTGGTAAAGCAAGTTGATGTTTTTGTTGCTTCAACAGAGAAGTGAGTAGGAGATATGATGACGAAAGCTCTTGATGGAATTAAGATTCACAAGTTAAAGTCAATAGCAAGTATTCGAAACATCAATGAATAAATACTCAATCATGCATGCTTTAGCTTGATGGGGTGTTTCTAGAACATCAAGCCTTCATTGTGCTTGACAAGGAGTTGTTTTACATCACTGAAACAAGCAATAGTGCTAGACATATTCTTTGAGAATCCCTATTGTTGCAAAGCATCATGATCACTTATGATATCCCATGAGGATTCTTTATCCATGTAAAAACCCTAAGGCTCTAGAACTTTATTTTTGCTAAATAATACATGTGAGAAGCCCAAAATCTATGTGTTCTTGAGGTTGGTGATCAACAAATTATTAAAATCAAGATGGAAGCTCAATTCTTTTTCCTCGATCATAAAGATAAAAAGATCTTTGCTAACACTACTTGGGAGCTATTTTCAAATTCAGAATGGATGTAAAGAGGTCTTGAAATTCCAAGACATTCTATATAAAGGATCACAAGGTTTTTTACAATATTTTAGAGCAATATACAATAATCTCCCACTATCGTATTACTTGTTGGTCACTTCCTTGCATCATCTTCTTCAAAGTTCATTCAATTGTAGAGGCTCGTTCACACTCTTGAGAGACAAAATCCTTTTGCATAAATGCCCATTTGAATCGTAATAGTGTCTAGTTTATGTGTACAAATTTCTCTATCTTTTGGGTTTTTATATTTGGTGAAAACATCAATTAAGCTCTCACGGTCAATCTTTGCACATCCCCGAAAAGTTGGGGTCACAACTTATTATTGCTAATCTTGGAATTACAACATGGATTGTTGATAAGTTCAGCTACTTTGCATGTAACTTACTCAACCCTGTAAGACATCATTCTCTAAGAAGAATTTAGCCACTTTTAATCAGGTTCGGAGCATTGAGCATTAAAAGATGAATTATTTATTAATAAATAGCAAGCTCCTTGATCTAGCTTGTGAGCAAAACTATCTATTTTGATTTAACCTTTTTCATTGATTATTTAAAGAACATAGGGTATTTTATTGCATCTAGCTGAGGAATAAAAGGCGTATAAGACACTACAAAGTTGAAAAAATAGGTCCTATGGTAGTTAGCTAGACCAAACTTTAACACTTTGAAGATCAAAGTTCTACTAACCTTAGTTCTCCAAGTATTCACAAAGAACTCATGCAAATAGATTTCTCGTCCTCCATTTGGTCTTAGACACTTGATGCGCCTATCACATTCCTTCTCTACAAGAGATTTGAACTTCCTTAAGTAATAAAACAACCTTTGTTTTATGGTTCATGCTATAAATCCAATTCATCCTTTTAGAATCATCAAGGATGGTTACAAAATATCTATTAATTCCATTTGAGGTCTCACTTCTTGGGCCCAAAAACATGTGTATGAACTAGATCAACTGGATGACAACTCACATAATTAATCTTCTTAAATATAAACCTACTTTGGCGGCCCAAATGGGAGGCTTTAAATAATTTCCAGGGATTTGTATTGTGAAAAATTTGAAATTGAAGCTCAAATCTCTTCTTGTCCATGTCCTTCAACTTGTGAGTTTTGATATGCCCATATCTCTTGTACCATATATCCAATTTTTCTACCTTTTTTCTTTTATATGTGAATTAGGTTTTGTGGATGAATTTTTTCTTCACATCCAATGTGAATATCCTTCCCTCCTTTTTTCCCTTGGCCACCAATCTATACCCTTATTAAGGGTTTTACACAAATCATATTTTTTTATTGAATTTGACATGCAAATCCCTCTGAACCATTTGACCCATAGATGAGATCTTTCATAATTTTGGGAACATGAAGAAGATATTCCAGGCTCTTAGACTTTATGGAAACCATACATTATAATGTCATCTTTATGTGTAATAACATATGGGTATCAAGACTTGTGTCCACATGCCCTTTGGTTGATGGTACCTTTATATTTGATAAGCAGTCCTTGTTGGAGCTCATATGTTTGTTGCATCCACTATCAACGTACGGTATGCTTGACCCTTTTGTCTTGTAGTCACTCATCTGCATCTTGGATAACATTCTTTCATTCTCATTTGAAGTAAAATCATAGTTCACGTTTTCATTGTATGATGGATTGCTTTACCTTTGAACTTCAAAAGTATTAGAACATATTATGTAGATTCCTTGATTCTTTAGTAGTACACTTTCCTTGAGTTGTATGTATCTCCTTGAACTCGAATCAACAACTCCTATTCTTACAAGGCCTTGAATAGCTCCTTCTACTCCTCTTTTGATGTCTTTGTGTTTAGCGATTTCTTTGATATGATTGATGCGAGAATGTACACCTTCCCTATGTAGCTTAAGGAATGAATGGCCACAAAAGTATTTTCATACATACCTCTACTCATTCAAATGGATGGTTCTCTTACTTCCTGTGGAATGATTTTGAGAGCTATTGATAACTCGAACAAGATTATGTGATCCTCCTAATGCAATCTATTCCATTCCAAATCCTTGATTCTACTCAAATGTTGAATGCGTGCAACACATGCTATTCACTACTTAATTGATTTCTCTTAGAATATGCAAAGTTTACAAGTCAATTGTGAACGAAATTTAGAGATCTATATACAAATATAACAAGTCAAAGATTATAAGAAATGGGTACCATATGAAAATGGAAACTGCTCAATGGTCAAAGTTAATGACCTCCTTAATAGACAAAGGAGAGTGTGAGCTATTGCTTATCAAAATGTGGAAGAAATGCTCAAGCAAGGAGGGGGCTTGCTTAAGAAGTGGTAGCTTACTAAAAATCCTAAAGTGATAAAACACATATGTTCATAGGAATCACAAGTTCCTGATGTGTTTGTATGACTTGGAAAATATTCCCTACATGATAGGATGATTTTTTCCTAGAAAATAGGGTTCATCACACCTAAGTGTGATCGATGATTGATTGAAAGTAATTAGGGCCACTCAAATTCAAATTTGAATACCTAAAGACTCATGCCTCGCTCCTTGCTTCATACTCCTCCAAGTGTCATCAACTTACATGCTTCTTATGATCTTAAGCTTGGAGCTTGATTTTCAACATCACTTAGGGGTCTCACAGAGTGCCATAGAAGTGGAATTGGAGTCGAAATTGAACAAATACAAGGAAGATTCTGTACATTTAAATCAATTCCAAATCTCTTAACTTTTCAATGACATCCATTGACAATCTCTTTGTATAATTGTGGAGGCGTAGAAGTCATGTATGAGATAGAAACGTTTGTGCATAAGATAAACCAATGGGATTTATAGAAAAGGCACTACATTGATACTGAATAACAAGACATTTTCCTAATGATGAATCAAAATGAAGGGTCCATTTATGGACTGCTTCAATGAAAATAATCTTCCAATTTTATGAGAGATGATTACAAGGTAAGCCTACTCGTTGTCTGTGACCTAGGAAATATGTTTGCAAGTAAAATTTTTGTTAGGTGTTTCTTCCTTTTTTTTTTCAAGTTTTCACCACTCAATACCAAGCTAAAATTAAGCCAAGCTTGTCATTCATTTGTTCTATATACAGTTGTTATCTTCAATTCATCTAAGAAATCCTCTCAACATTCTCCCCTCCTATTCCAAAGGGTATTTCCTACACTCCAAATATATATTTGAATCTTTGAAGCTTTAATAAAAAGAAACTAAACATGCACTTTGATTTTTGGATCTTTTACATCCTTTTTTATTCTTGTAAATGCTTCTACAGTAGCAGTATCACATCCCAGATATCAACGCTAGCTTTATTTTAGAAACATTTTATTTTCTAGTTTCTAGGATTTCCATTGTTAGCTTGATTTTCACATTTTAGATTTGTCAAACGAAATATGCCCTACAAGTATGCCAAGGAGTAGTGAGTTTTTATTAAATGTCATGAATCTATGTTAAAAGCCTTAGTTATTACAATATTAGTTTTCTTTTAAACAAGCTAAGAAAAATATCAAATTTGGAATCGTTAGGAATCATGTTTTTTCTCAAACGGCGATGAATCCATGGACCTCTAACAATAATGCAAATGCGTGAGACTTGAGATCTTAACCTTATGGATTTATAAGATCATAACTATCTAGGCCATAATAGTTTAAACTGATTACTAGTAAGAAAGTATTTGATTCCATACTCATAAATTCCAAGAAAGATATCTTAAATCTTTGGTATCCAATATATGAAACATTTTTTATATTTTAAATTACGTCTTTATGACTTCTATGAGGAATAAATGAGTAATTAGGTATCAAGGATTCATCAACCGTTTCAACTTACTTCTCTCGCAAAGTCAATATCTGGAATTAAAGATTTGTGAATGCCTTCAATCTCTGAATATCAATGAGAAGTCAATATTTCTTTGTTTTCGTAAAATCACAAAATTTTCAATGGCTCTGGTATGTTATAAGTCATAAAGAAGTTACCCTCTTTGAAAATCAAGAGTGATATGCACAAACCGTTGCTAGAAAATTTGACAATTTATTAATCCAGGGTCCCCATTTTCAAGGACTTTGGGTGCTTGAGAGCCGAAAAATCTTATGACGTCAAAGTCATGCTCTCAAGGGCTTCCATGAAATCTAAGTCCTCGTAGTTCAGAGTTTTTTTAGGTGTAAGGAATTTGAATAGATTTCTCAAAGAAGATGTCGTGACTCATTATGGGTTTATAGTTTCTTTCTTTTGTACGTATTTTCAGATATGGTGACTATTTTTCTACCTTGGTCTATCTAGACTTAACACTCTCTGTCCTCTTCACGCATGCATAGGTTTTTCTAATAAAACCAGATTTCATAACTTGCATATGCGTCCAAATAGTAATTCCATGTGATTCATCATACCCATAAGACGTAAAATTTCGAATACAATAGATATACAAAAAAGTTAGCGAAGTGTATGCTGCTTTCTTTTCGTTGCGTAAAAAAGTCTTTAAACTAGACTCTAGAGAGACGAAGAAGAGAATGAAAGGGATGCACACAGTAGATGAGGGGAAATGACAAGATCAGAAACTTTGAGGATCAATAGCTCAAGTTATCAAAGAGCTTGAGATTCGAACGGTCTATGCAAGTTGACGTTAGCCACTAAAACTATTTCGAATTGATAATCTTACTCAAATGTCCATTTTGTTTTTATGTATCTCTCTCTTCTCTCTTTACCCAATAGATGGAGTTTAAAATTATTTATCTTTTGTTACACCTAGGGTGAAAATCACACATTCATGTTTATTTATGAAAACTATAGTCCCAATTATAGAGAAAAATGTGATTATAATTGTGTGTTCTTTCAGTACAACGAATTCTAGAGTCTCTCTTCACCACGATTTGTTTAGGGAATTTTCCACTTTTTGTGTTAGTTTCAACTCAAATGTTCACACGAAAATCTTAAAATTTATAATTAAAACTTCTTCAATCATATGGGATCTCCAGAAACCATCTCATCACTACTTGAGCCAACAAAGCATGTTATCAAACTAGACTGAAGATTTCAGATTTTCGACAAACTCATCACTTATTCGTATGCCATTTTTCACAACGTTAATTAACCATGGCTTCTTGGTTACATTTAATTCCAAGAACGCAACATTCTTACACAATGTATCCTTCAATTTCACCATTTCATTATAGTTTTCGTTAATACTCTTGCATGCATTAAGCAGGGAAATTTGTTTTTGGATTTTCTATAATAAAAACCATAAATTATGTGATAGAAATAAAATTAATAGAGAAGTAAATTATCTAGTTTTGTTGTCTTTCGAGACCTCCTAACTTAAAGATTCTTACCGAAACTCCAGAATTTTCCTTTTCTTGCTCTTATAGTACTGAGTGTTTTTTTCACGCCTCTACACATAAACTATGAAACTTATCAAATGTCATGGAGGTGTAAACTAAAAATAGGTGATGTTCACATATGAACGCATTTTCATTGTTTAACATCAACGACATTCACTGCTTATCAAATTTAAGAAGGATATTAGGAGAAGGCCCTTCAAGGGTCAAGCAGAAGCAATAAAATGGTGCTTTAAACCTTCAGAATCAAAATTTTCGTTTAATTCAGTTTTTTTCTCATTTCTAACATCTAGAATACCTCTTTTGCATAATAAAATTCCAAACTATACTCGCGTACTTTGCAAAAAACCAAACAGTGATTGCTTCAGCTGCTGAAAGTTCCGAAATATTACAAAATTCACAATATGAGATTTATATAGTCTTGCTGGTGCATAATGAATAATGAACATGCTTATTATAGTTTTTATCATAAAATATTGTGAAAGTATGTGTAAACGTCAACCATCTATACGTTTTAATTAAGAAAGGATCCGAATTGATACTTGATTTTCGCTTATCTTCTATACCAATCTGGAAGGGTAACCTTTTTAAGTGCCTATTACGTTCAGAGTTTTAAAAACTAGAATTAAGTTACAATCTCAAAAGGTTGTAATGTATTTCTTTAAATCCTTGTATATCTATTATAGAATGGATTGTCTCATAATACATAGGATCTTTCCATACGTCTTGATGGACATGAAAAAAACATCATTCTGTTGTATGAATTCACTTTTAAAGCTATTTCATTTGTAATAGTGAGGCTCTTGCTGTTCTCCCGGCGGATATTTTACGGTACCAAAACTTTATGTGCATGCACTTTCTATATTGTCTTTTCTTCAAAAAAATCTCAATATGCATCTCATTTAAAGTATTTCGTTTCTACTGTTGGAGTTTGCAGAATCCTCGTCATTAAAAGGAAAATTTTTTATATTATCCCATAGCTGAATTATTTAGAGGCGAATATTGATCATACTTGAAGAAGAGACAAGTGTTTCATTTGAGCATTGAGGCTCATCTACTCATTCCAAAGAATTAGGTCTCATTTTTTTTTGTAAAAAGAAGTCATTTAAGCCTCTTATTTCTTCTGCCATAATAATTTAATCTAATAGTTTTGTAAAAAGAAGTTATTTTGCCTCTTATTTATTTCAATTCGTCTTCAAATACTCTTATTCATTTGAGCATAATAGGACAGATAACCATGCATATACCATATGCATGACCTTTTATGAAATTCTTTTAACTGTTTTCTCGTGTCATCTTACAAATCTTGTTTCAAATATTTTGAGCAACATTTCAAGTAGATATCTCCTAGCTTCAATGCAACACAAGCAGTAAAAAATCATGTAACTATGTTACTCAGGTATATGAACCTCAAATGTATCATTTTAAGTTCTCCTAACAGGCTCACATACGAAATTCAATACTAAATTAATGTAATTCTATCTTTTTGTATGTTTTTATGCCTACATTATGCTGTAGACATCCCATAAACCCAGATTTTCTCATAATGGAATTCTGAATGATAAAGGAGTATTCAAATAACGTGAATTTATTGTACTTATTATGCATCTAAGGTCTCCATCCAGATTTTTTTTTTTATTCGCCTTCGCTTATTTAACATTCTTGAGAAAATTTCTATAATATATGTAGGTTGATGAATAAATAGAAGGTAGAAGTTTCTTGAAAATCCAGATTTTGTTTCAACACATGTAGAATCTTTCATGAAAAGAACATTTCAGTGCGTTTCAGTATTTTGCGCTGCATGATATAAACTGCAAATCTTGCATTTCGCTGAATCCTTGTACTTTCTTTCACAAACGATAAATGTTAGAGTATATTTGCATCTCAGATTGGAAAACAAGGAGGTGATATATTTAAATTTCTTATTGAATCTTGAAGGATCTTATAAATATGATACAGTATCGTGAATAATCCATTTTTCTTTACTATATGGTCAGTTTCTGAGAAAAATTTGTTATTCATGCCGTTTATAATTAAGTTTGTAGGTGAAGCCGATACTGTCCTGTCTACGAAGAGCAAAACATTCCATGCCTATAATATTGCTATTCAAAAATATTTATGGTCTTTTACATGTTCAAGATTGGCAGACCAAATTCTAAGGAGTCGTAGAAAATTTTAAACTTCACATACCTCCAGTCGCCATTCAATAAGTCGAGGAATCAACTAGAAAATGAAAATACATTTCTTTTTATAAAATCATAAAAACCCTGAAGTCGGAAAGTTTTCAAACAATTTATGATATCTTCTACATACTGGCGGTCTACAAGGAGAAAATGATATATACTAAATGTCCTGTGGAGTAATGAAGCTGAATAAGAAAAGGAGATAGACAACCATAAAAACAAAGAAAAGAAAGAGAAAAGTACGATATTTAAGGACAAGCTTAAAGATAACTTTTCTGTAATGAGCGAAATAAGGCATTAATAGAGAAACTTGCGTCGAGGTGGACTCAAGTTCGAGATTCTGGCCATGTCGTGTAATCTAGAAATAACTGACAAAAAAGAACTTGCATGGAACCAGACCATAACATCAGTCTCATCTGTAATCTACAATAATGGAGAAAGAAGAATATGCATGCATCCAGACCATAGCATCAGTTACATGAGAGGTCGTGAATCCTGATCATGCGCGCATACGAATATGACATAGAAATCAGGAAGTTCAAGAATATCATGTTGTGATGTTTCCATGAAATAGACATTGTCACTCTGTTGCAAAAAGAGCGCAATTAAAAACCACTCACGGATAGGGAAGGAGAAGAGATAAAGTATATGTAAATATGCAACTGTACATGACTTTATTCCAGATTGGCCGTGACGAGTTTGAGTGGCCTGAGCATATCATCTGTAGCTATTCTTCTCCTTCTAATGTCTTTCCAGCTCAGTTTCCATCACTCCATCGATTCGACTTTCTCCATATCTGAATCCTTTAATTGTACGGTGAATAAACTTTTGATCTCAGCATAGGCAGGACGAGCTTCTACAGTAGTTATATTCTCCCATGCAAAAACAAAGCACAGAAAGGTGATAAATCGTACTCCTTTATTGATTAAGACTCATCTGATCATTTCTGATCCACTTTTTCAACTTCTGAACCACCGTAGTCTGATTCTTAAAGCACAATGGTCTTTCACGAATACACATCTGCGAGGGACGTCAGCTGTAGAGATTCGCGTCAACAAAAGTATACATTAGCTTTCTAAACTCGCAATTCGAATCTGCTGCTGCCATGCAAATGTTTACGGTATTCTTCTTTGCTTTTCTCTTTTTTCTATCTACATTGCATGGGCGATTTCAAGCCACCTCCTCCCAGATTTATGATTAATTAATGGTAGGCACCTTATTCTGGATTTCTGGCCCGTAATGACCTTGACTCGCAATTATTCGGCCTTTCTCCTCTCTGTATCCTGCGTTTCCCTTGAAAATAACCTGCTCTTGCCTGGATTTGTTTGAAAGATCGTACATAAGTCTATAGATCTATTTTATAATCCGATCAAGATATTTATTTGAAAACATCATTCCATCTAGCTATGCGCTCAATATACGAATGGTGTCTTAAGTTCCTCGACCACGTGTCCTTTTTCTATTCAGACACTGTAAATTTTCTTTGGCTTCCTCAATAAAACATTTTAGAGAACATGAAAAAAAAAGGAACAAAAAAAAAGAAAAGGGGAAAAACGATAAACCTATATAAAAGATAAACAAGTTTACAAATATCCAACTTTGAATGCTTATAACTTGAGCAACCACTGGGGCAAAAAACGGTTTCTACTGAGACTTGTAAGGGATTTCAGCCTTAAAACTATCCAATAATTTTCAAAATGGGCATGGTTTCTTATTTAAATTACATATGAGTAAACATAACCAAGTGTAAATAATTTTAAAAAATCGTTTGAGCTGATTCTAAGGTGCGTTTATGCATTGAGGTCTATGGTCATCAAGGAAACATTTTTCTCAGTTTACATCGAAGTCAAACACTAATAGAGCGTGCAAAATCCTTAGAGTGTTGCTCATGGAAAAGATGGATTCAAGAATCCATACTTTTAGGACATCTTATTTTAAAATCAATACAAGAACTAACACAAGTAACAATTCACTTATCAACATTATTTTGAATCATGTGTATGCAATAAAAAGTTATATTAGAAATCGTTTTAACTTACAAAACTTTATATAGGATGCAGTGAAGGGAAATGAATATTCAAACATACACAAAGCATGACCTTTATCCATTGGATCCTGAAACACTTAAGAGGTACATTAGATGATGAAATCTCTACGAGACAAAGAATATAGTTTTTTTAAGATATTGTTCAAAGATCTTGAATTAATCTATTTATTTTTTTAAGTTTGTTTCATAACTATAAAATAGTTTAGAGTACTATGCAGTAAATGTATTTGAGTTTTACGTGCTCTTAATTCTCTTTTGGAATCTATTGATCCTAAAATCCAAAAGAGTAAAAAATGAAGAAAAAAATATCCTATTGATAAATAGAGTTTGTTACAATACCCTAGGTAAGTTTGAATCTCTTTCACTCAAAATAGAATACGAATTGGAGCTATGGTTGGCATGGGATGCTCGATTTCTATATGAAATTTATAGAAATTGAACTATCTGCTTGATCACATTGATATTCAAGGTATTTTAGAGAGTTAACATTTGATGAATAATTATCCATTGACATTGGTGATAAATTAAGGTCCAATAGAATCTCAGTGTAGGTCTAAAAATCCTTAAATGTATTCCTAATATAAAAGGAATGGGAAACTATAAATACACATTTCTATAGTTTATGACATCCAAGTAGAAAAGGATGGATAGGTAAAAACTGAGCTTAGGATTACATTCTAGAGAAATAGTGAGTGTTGAATAGGCAACCCTTGGGCAATCCTCGCCCTCATGGGACACTTAGGCATAAATTAGATAGCAACTAAAGGCAAGTACACACCATGTACAAAGATTCTTCAAAGATGCTATAGAACAATATAACTAGCCAATTGCCATTAGATCCCAATAAAGGCGATTCCTTGATGGACATCATAAGGCAACTAGCCATCAAAGGTTCTTTATAAAGAAGCAAAAGCACGTAAATTGGAGCTAAGAAGAACTTCAAGATTTAGTAAGCAATCTCAAAGGTATACTTGAGATTCTTTTATGAATACTCATTATGCTTTTATGACAAAGGTTGTGGAGGAAAATGAACCTACATGTTATGATGAGGCAAAAGGAGATGAAAAGAGGGAGAAAGCAATGAAAGAAAAATGGATGCACTACAAGAGTAATTGGATTTTAGTTCCAAAGATACAAAAACAAAAGTTAATCGGTTGCAAGTGGGTTTTTAAAATTAAAAGAAGTAGTGATGGTAGTGTATCAACATATGAGGTTGAAGCAAAAGGATATGCTCAAAAGCAAGGATGGGATTATGAAAAAACATTTAGTACAGTAGCAAACAAGGCCACAATGAGAAATTTCTTGGCTTTAGTGAAAAGTAAAAGATGGAATGTATTTCAATTAGACAAAAAGAATGCCTCTCTTAATGGTGAGTTAAATGAAGAAGTGTATATGTCACAACCAGATGGTTAGGTTGATGCAAAATGTCCTAATCATTCATGTAGGTTAAAGAAGGTATTATATGGTCTTAAACAAGCACCAGGGGCATGAAATGCAGTGTTGATAACGTACCTTTTGACCAAAGGATACATTGCAAGTCCAGCTTATCCTTCAATTTATGTAAAACATGTAGATTACATGTGTGTATATGTATGCATTTATGTGGATGAATTGTAAATTTGTGAAAGGAATTTAAAATTCCAGATCTTGGTTTGCTTAGAAAATTTCTTGTAATTGAGATTGCATATGGTGATGAAGGTATGTGGTTGATACAAGAAAATTATATATATGATAAGATAAAAAGGTTTGATATGCAGCAATGTATGTCTTTTTTTCAATTTTAGGATCTTGGATTTATGCAACAATAATTAGACTTGATATATGCTATGCTTTGAGTGTAATGTGACAATTTATGCATGAAGATAGAGTACCTCATATGCATGCAGCCAAAAGAATGCTCAACTATTTGAGAGGTACCATGAAAAAAGGATTCTTTTATAGTCATGATGTTGATCTAACTCTTAAAGTCTTTTGTGATGCAGAATGGGCTAGATGTAAAGATGATAGAGGATCCATATATGGATATGTGGTAATAGCAAGAAATAAGACATTAACATGGAGTTCAAAGAAAAATCCTATGGTTGCTTTATCTTATAGAGTTTGAGCATTGGCTACTACTTTGATTACGTGGTTTAAAAATTTGTTTCATGACTTGAGTTTATGAGTTAATTTACCATTGATATATGGAGATAACTTGAGTGCCATTCATATGACATCAAGTCCTATTGTTCATGCTAGAACAAAGCATATAGAGGTAGAGTATCATTACATTCAACAGAATTTCATAAACAATGAGATGTAGGTTTCTTTTGTTGGAACAAAACATCTAGTTGCATATATCTTCACTAAATCCTTGGATGGATTAAAAGATTCAAATATATTCCTAGAATGAAGGAAAAATCCATTGGAACTTGAAGGGCAGAATGTTGAGATTATTGTATGCATAAGTATATGAATGACATAAGCAAACAAGTATTGAAATCAAGCATGAAAATGGAAAATACATAGATCCAAACAATAGCTACTTCCATCCTTTGCCTTGAGAAGAGCCATCATACTCCTCTTTGCTTCCTAGAGGGGGTGACTATCAAGAATAAATTCTGTCGTGAGACCCATTAAATCTCCTCCATTTCTAGAGATATCTTATATGATTGGAAATCTTGTAAACTGTTTTTGTAATAAGCTAAAAATATTAAAAAATGAACACTTGAATGATTAGCAGCACACATTGAAAGTTGAGGAGATGCTAGGTCATCACCGACTGAAAGCACTATTTCGATTACCTTCTTTGGATGCTCCCCAAAGACATTTTCGAAGTAGATTCTCCACTTTGATGCTATGTATTTATAGCAAATACTCCAAAGAGAATATATGAATCAAAGACCACAAATATAGATCTCATATAATACCTTTTAATAAGAAGTGTCGAAAATGCCCACTCACATGATTTCTACTTTTCTGTGAGATGGGCACACTTCAAAGTTTCCAATTTTAATAAGAAGTGTCGAAAATGCCCACTCACATGATTTCTACTTTTCTGTCAGATGGGCACACTTCAAAGTTTCCAACTTTTCTTTTTGAGCTTTTGGGTTCCATTTCTTTATAGCACTTCCTCCATGTTTTGAGATTTCAAATGACAGATGAAGATTCCATATCAAAATCCCAACTCCCTTCGAACCTTGCAACTCTTCGTACTTCTTTTGACTTTCCTTCTCATGTATATCTCCACATTACGTGCATATGAATGGTGAAAGAAAGAGTAAACGTCAATTGGATATGGTAGGAAATATCCACAATTCACACGGAAACCACAAATGGTTGCATCTAGGATGACCCCGGTTTGCTTATCCAACATTAGAGGTCATACAACGGTGAAAGGAAGAGTAAACGTCAATTGCTGTATCGAAGGCATTATCCACAATAGAAATCATACAACGGTGAAAACAAAAGAGTTAAAGTCACTTAGATATCCATGGAATTATCCACAATGGACACGAAAACCACAAATGGTTGTAATTACGATAACCCCGGTTGTGTATATCCGATATTATCTAGGATGACCCCCTTTTGGTCATCATTTTTTTTTTCTCAAAATGAAGTTAAGCATTAGCCTACTCTTCTAAAATTTAATTCATAGAGAAAACAACTTTACAACTCTCCCAACTAAAACTCGTCCACGTGCGACACAATCTCTTATTAAGCGTAAGATGAAAGTCCCATTCCTCTTTAATCTCGGAATTTTATCCAGAGTTCTGTCATTGTGCCACCTAAGACCCTCCAAGTGAGAGGAATCCTGCCCAATAAGGAGGCGAGTCTTCGAGCACTCCCTAGCATTGAATATGCTCATCCAATAGTAAAAATGATTGATATAAAGTCGGTGGAACGTCGTGTCTAGCTTATTAGCCCTTTGGCTTTAAAACGCGGGTCTTATTCCCTAATTCTACACATGTTTCTTCATTGTTCATAGATCATTATTTTATTGTTCTTCTACAAACACATTCGTTATATCTCATTGTCATGGCATGGTTAGTTTGGTTGCCTCCGTGCAGGCCGGTCGCTGGTACGACTCTACTAGGTCGCTCTAGTGCAAAATAAAAGTTTTCTATCCCATGAGGACAAGCTGCATTTGAAATTATAGGATATCAAAATCTTTTGAAAGCCCTCACATATGCTAAATGCAAGTGGCTTCATGGTTATAATTATGCTTTTCTTCTAGCAGTTGATAGATTCATCACACAACACCATGGAGAGGCACTCCTTTTGCTACATGAAGAAATATTCCGGATCCAAAGGAAAGACCCCTCTGAACCTTTGGAGAGATCATTCACCTTCGCGAAGACAAAAAGAGGAAATGCATGCTTATGCGTTTTAAAGATGACGGTTTTCAAGGTCTCCATGCATCCTTGTAAGGAAGGTGATGAGGCCACCAAGGTATTCATGATGAGGATGAAGATGATGATGCCAAGCTGCCCATATGAGCTTCAAGCTCTGATACAAATGTAATGAAAAAATAGCGTTATGACCAACATGTGCTAGAGAGGTGACGCACCTCTAAACCTTATGCCTCTATATACAATTTCTAAAATCAATGATGACCACAAGATTAGTTAAGTTCCGAAAGTGCATCAGTGCAATCACCACCATTGTTTTAGCATCTTCCATTATATTTCACTAGTGGTAAGTGCACTCCCCTCTCACGTTAGCTCTCTTTATACTCAAGTTAACGCATGCTAAGTTGAGTTACAAGGCCATAGAGCTCTTATAAAAAACTATCTCCCTATGCTCCCCATGGGGTTTAAACCAAATAATCCTCCTTCTCATCCTTGCTACTTAATCACTAGGCTATGAGGATAAAAGCTTTAGAAGCGCATGAACCTCTACGTAAGTCTAATCTCAAGATCTTTCGCCTTACAAGGGAATGGCCAAACAATTTTCAATTTCAGATGTGTTTATATCAATTTGATGCTCATGACATAGAATTACTTCATAATGCTTATAAGTATGGTCTAGTCAATTCTAGGAAAGTGTGGGATGCTTTCATCTAGGCACGAATTATTCATAATCAAACCGATTCTAATATTCGCAGGATGAATTCAAGTATGAGTATAAGTAACTATCTTATCATGATAAGATATGAATTACACTTGATGACAAAGATTATGAAAACCATAGTGTTGCCATGATTACAAGGAAATGCTCAAAAAGCTACGGCATGACATCCAGAAAGAGAGGAAAAGACATACACTCTCATGTGCACTAATATATATAAAAAAGAATGTGCCTTGGTTTGGTTGAGAAGATTTGTACATATATATATAAGTGCAATGCCTTAGTCATTGAAGAAGGTCACGATAGGTTTGTGGTTGCACATTGGTCTCTTGAAAAAGGTTCCCTAAGAAAAGGGTTTCTGAAAAGGTCAAATGGATATTGACAAATTTGGTTGCGATTCCCTACCTTCTTGCAAGCATTGGACAATAGTAAGTTCTTACATAATTGAGATCCACTTTGGGCCTACCTCATTGGGTATTTACATTGGATTTCTAGAATACCATATTAGGCTACCACATTGAGCGAGTGTGAGCTTCATCGAGTTTGCATGAAACTCATTGCATTTTGTGTGGAAGCTTGAATGTATCACATTGATTTTTTTGCGCTCTATTAGGTTAGTGAACATCATTGAATTATTATTCTTGTCCACATTAGGATTCATGCTATTATGCTAATAGGTGATTTTTGTTTGTACCTTGACTATTGGCGAAGAAGGGTTCACCATATTAGCTATGCATTGCTAATAGTGTCGATTTTCTATTTCATCCTAGATGGTAGACTCGTTGCTCGATTGAACTCTACATGTATTCTTGCACTTGCCATATTGTTCGAAAATTTGGAAAATAGAACGGGGAAGGTTTTACCATAGGCTTTATTATTGCCTAGAAAATGTATAATCCCTTACATTTTTACAAATGTGAAGAAATATTAAAAAAGTTAATCTACCTCAAACCTTCTTAGCTAGGATTTATTATAGAGATATAAAGGTATTGGTGTTTAGTTCTCTCTCTTCACAACCTTTGACAGTATCTCTTTAGTTATTTAGGAGTGAAAAGCCTTTCGACTTTTGACAGCAATACTAGTATCCATCTTGAAATCTTTTGTCCCTCCGATGATCAGCTTGTTGGTTTTCAACCTGAAGTTCTTGATTCCTTATGCAACATTCAAATAGAGCATTCTTAGCATGCTACATGAGCTCCATTCGTAACTAACGACTAAATAAACATGAAAACGTCATTGATCCTAATACTTATTGCCAAACAGTTCACATACAGTTCTAAGTTCTCTTTTTCACCTGCAACAAAAGAGAAAGAGAAAAGGTCGGAATAATAAACAATTATAAAAGAAAATGTAAAAAGAGCTTGCAGTTCGTGGATGGTTGC
Organism: Ceratopteris richardii; assembly: GCA_020310875.1. NCBI lineage: Eukaryota > Viridiplantae > Streptophyta > Polypodiopsida > Polypodiales > Pteridaceae > Ceratopteris > Ceratopteris richardii. The sequence goes on from CM035407.1 coordinate 43,128,215, forward strand.
ATGGCATGGCTTGGAATATATGCTGATGCAAGGACGTCTCCAAGTGACAAATCGAGAAGTTAAAAAACATATCTATTTCAAAGAATTTGTTTCTTCGGGTGGAGTCCGTGCCTTGATATCTTCTCAGCGCTGACATATGGTTGTTGTTGGTGATGTTGGATTAGAATTCCGAATGTTTCCTTTTCTCAAACACGGTGGAATGACTCAAAGTAACAATGGTGAGCATAGAAGCTGGGCCCTTAGTCTACTCCATCTTACAAGCCTCGAGAGGAAACATGGTTGTGCTTATGGGTCGACATTATTGATATCGGGATGAAATCCCTTGCTGCTAGATAACCATGTAAAATAAAATTTCTTTTTCCTCACGCTTCTCTCTATTTTAGACCATCACATGAAATTATTGATGTTGATGCTTTGATTTTGTACGTGCATGAAGAACCAAAAAGAAAAAGATGAACTTAGAAGTGCATGTGTGTGTTGATTGATTGTGCCTATATGTATTTTGCTTATGTGCGTTTATATATGTGTTTATGAGTGTCACCATATGTGTTTGTGTGCGTGTTTGTGTGTGCTAACATAAGTGTTTATTGTATTGAAAGACGCTCTACGGGAAATAAGGACTTACAAATAAAGAATGAAATAAATTTTGAGAAAATACATCTGCGTAGGCAATCATGGATAGAAATTTATGAATGGGTATTAGTGTATCACAGTATTTATGAATGGATATTAGTGTGTCACAGTATATTTGATATTCAGTATGACATTAGACGGAAGCTCACAAAGAGATGGTTTGGGCCATATGTTTGTTAGATGGGGATCGAAGATAGAGAGAGACAGAGAACGAGAGAGAGAGAGAGAGATAGAGAGAGTATCGATGGACAAGAGTTGGAGATGGAGATCGGAGAAAGACATATATATACATATATATATATATATATATATATATATATATATATATATATATATATATATATATATATATATATATATATATATATATATATATATATATATATATTTGTTTTTGTTTATATATTTCGTAGTTTTCTTATTTTTGTTTTGCTTGAATGACTTTGTTTTGTTGTTCTTTTGTATTATTTTGTGTTTTGATTGAATATTTTGTATTGTTGTTTTTTATATATAGTTTATTAGATACATCTTAAATAAAACATTACAAAGTCAACCAATTACATTTCATAATAATATATTTTTAGAAAGAATTTTTATTATCTAGAAAAAAATATACAAACAACTACTTAGAAACTGCTACCTAATATAAAAAATAAAGGAAAATTATAGGAAAAAATATATGGATATATAAAAAGAAACTAGTTTACTAAATATATTAAAAAATAAAAATAATGTAAGGAAAGAAAACAAGATGATGAAGTAAATAAACAAAACAAAAAGAAAAGAAATAGTTAACTAAAATGAAAACATTAAATAAGAATAATCTTAGTGGTGTGTTTTATTTGAATTAAATGAATATACTTATATGATGTTTTAGAATGATCTTTTTTTTCCACACCTAGTGAAGATAATTGAAGAAATTGGAAACCTACTGATGATTGTCTGAAGCAAAGTCAAGAACACACAGCCTCAAGATTGCACGTTATAGTTGAAAGAAAAGTCTTGAAGTGAAATCTTCTTTCATCACCATTGTTGGGCTCATGGTTGATGAGTGGTTGGTGGAGAGAATCCTATCCTATGCAAGGATGCTACTAATTAATGAAATTTAGTCTTTCATAATTACAATGTATCTAGATTATTGCATTCATTTTAGCTGATACTACGTATAGTTAGATTGCTTTAGGCATTACCTTGTACACTCATTGGATCGATTATTTGTATCATTGATTGAATGTAGTGGTAGTAACACACCTTCGGTGATAGCTTCAAATGTATACACACCTCCTAAAGTTGTGATGTAACCCATAATTAGTGACACATAAGTAGCTTTTTTTCATGAGTTTCTCCTTCCATGTCCACGTGAACGTTTTCTTCCCTCAAAGTTCGAGACAAATACCCATGACTATGCCTAAAAGTCACCCTGCTTGTAATGTCATGAAGAGAACAAGAAGAGGATCCAATCTACCCAAAAGTTACTTTTCACGCCTTCCTTCCAACATTGTTGAGGGAATGGAGGACTTGTTACACTTCATAAGCACCAACAAACAACACTCAATGATGCAAAGTATGAATTTGGATAAAGGAAAATGTGTGGCTACTCATACATGCATCGTTTGTATTTTTTTTTTCTTTTTCTCTTCCTGTGCATCAGATATCTTTTGATTTTGAAAATATTGGGTTGCAACCTTGTTGATATATTTTGATAGTGATGTGCATTGTTGTGAAGCCTCGCACCGTCAGCATTCCAAATGATGGTGCACGTTGAGTGCTTCAGGAAAAGTCAAGTGTTTATGTTTGTCTAGACATACTCTCACACTTGCAAGTAGAACATTAGTAATAGCAAACTTATTCATATCATATCCATGTGGTCAAAGGACAAACAACTCGGATTCTAGAGAATTATCATTTTGAAGAATATTTGTTTCATGACCCTTTGATTCACAAAAACATTGGAAATATATCAAAATTTCCTTCAATGCGGATCCTATCCATAACTTATAAAAACGAAGAGTTAAGGTACATCGACATATTCAAAGCAAATAGAAATACTATCCATTGAGTCGTGAGTTGTCTTTGATGCTTCGAATAAAATATTGTATTTCTTGCAAAAAGCAAGTTAGTTTAGTGTTCAAGTAACATTAACTATTATTTCAAAGTCGCAATCAAGGAAAAAGATGAGCACTGGATCTAAGGTTTTAAATGACTGCATGATTTAAGTAGCATAAATATCTCAATCTCTAATGTGCATCAGTATTCTTATAAGAGTGTTGTGTTAAAAATAATTCTAAAGAATAGAAGAATTGAGTGTTGCTTTGGTCGTTTATCAAATATTCAAATAGTAGTAAACTTAACAAGCTAGGTTTCAGGGGCAAATTACATTTGAAATAGTAGTCAGAAATTTATGGGTCAAGCTAAGGATGTCAATACAACAAAGTATTGAGAGAGAATGGATCACAGAATACAATCGGACTTAAAGCATAGAACAGAGTGGAAGCTACACCAAGACGATTAGCGGGCTTCGACGGTTGCATAAAAAATCTTCAACACATAAGTATTGATGTTTGGTACTTAAAAATAGAAATCGTAACTTGTATTTCAATTATGAGAATTACACAGTATGGCAAAGTGGCATTGCCTATCCAAAATATTTAGTAGAAACGTCAGAGTTGGTCTCCTCTCAGTTAAAATCGTGATTGGAATCATTGAAGATGAAGGTATGGTTGGAAAGATTGAAGTCTGTGATACTGTTGGAGCATAGAAATGATAGTCGGATCTTGAATTGAAAGCATCAGAAGAAGAAAATTAAATGATTCCATGGATGAAGTGTCATCATGTATCGTTCACAGATGTCGATGATCTCTAGATTGAGTTAAAAAACAAATAGAAGAAGTCTCCTCTCTTTCCAATAGCCAAGGCTTCAAGATGTCATATTTAGATCGTGTTTGGTGGAATTGTTCAAGCCTTGTTATCTTCATCAGTTTGCGATTATTCTCCAAAAGAACTTGTGGCCAGCCCCATTGCTTTCCATTGGTTCCCTCTTATGTAGGCTAAAAGCTACGGTTTAAATCCCAAGAAAATCATTTGTATTCCTTGTCGATTGCCACCTTTCGTCTCTCTATTCTATATGTGTTGAAAGGCCTGAAGTCTGAATTGAATCGTAGTTACCTATTTGCCCCCTAATACCACAAGAAAATCTTCTTTTTATAGTCCTTAAGCTCTAAGTTTAGGGATGTAAAAGCATCCAACATCGTCTCTAATTTTAGAGAAGCAAAAGCATCCAACGGCCTCTCCAACTTCCAAAAATAGGGCTGCCAAAATTTACCTTAAGAGAGTTTAAAACAATATTGTTCCTCTTAGAATCCAATCAAACGGTTTGAACCCATTACCTTATGGATTGCATAGAAATGTTGTAACCACTATGCTGGTTGGCGTGCTTGATATTTTCACTTCCTGATTTTGCTAGAGGAAGACATAGAAATATTCGTCGGCACACTGGAGGGACCCACTTAGAGGTTGATGTTATCCAATGCTATATTAGTAGACCCATTTCTTATTCTCAAAGCATCATTCTTCAGCTAGCACTACCTATGGTGCTTCTCAAGGTCTCCCAGGTAGTTGTAGCTATTTTGATAGGCCATGACCTCATCTTGATATATTTGAGATAGCATAGATAACATGCCATAAGACCCTCACCAAGAGATAGAAAAACTTTAAATCTCATGCACTTAAACCAACAAGTGGCTTGATTATTTCTTCATGGTTTATTTTGATGTAAGGTGATTCTCCTAGATAGTATTTCTCAAAACATGAACTTTATTACTTCTATCTAGAGCTTGTTGTGCAATCCGTGATTCTCATCTCTTCATAGCACTTAGAACATTTCTCAATTTTCAAGGTAGTGTTGATTATTCTATTTGCTATCGATCGCTACCTTTTATGTCTTATGAGCATTTGCCTCTTCATTCTCTTCTCCTAAATCATCATATTTCGTGCTTACATGTATAGGAGAAGATAAATCAAATAATGAAAACTCATTAACCTCATCAAAATAATTATTATTCATTTCAGTAGTCAATGTTTTTCCAACAATCTTGAATAAGGAATTGATCAATTTCATTCATTTCAACATGATTTGACTCGGAGAAAATATAGTTAAAGGTTTCTTGCATTAAACTTATGTAATTGTTTTGGTTGAAAACTTGATTTGAACAAGAAAACATGTTCTCAATACCAATATTTAAATATTCATCCCACACATGCTCTTCTTCAAAATCCTTGAAATGAGATAAACTTTCTCTATTTTGATCATTAGATCCATTAACTAAAGTCAAGCTATTAAGATCTAAATCATTGTCGAAATTCATATAGTATATTATCACTCCATCTTATTTAACAAGTGACTAAGATAGAATAGGTCGTTTAGAGTCATTCGTCTCTTCACTAAGACAATATATATGGGTCTCACCTCCCCTTTCTTCATATAAAGGCCTATTCAGGAAAAATGGGAATTACACAGGATTTTGAGACAATTCTTTGTGTCCCAATGTTTTACTTTTTGACTCATTCACATACTAGAACATGTTATTTTCTCTTGATTGAAGTATATTAAATTGATAATTTATTATTAAGGATAATTTTTTAGTAAATGGGGTATCAAGGTTGGTCTCAAACTTAAGAAGTTAACATAGTAAGTAATACAAATGGGACTTGAATAATTCCCAAATTTCTTGAATAGGCCTTTATAGAGGAAAGTTGAGAATATTAGAATTAAGTGTTGAATTCTCCTTCCACTCTATATACTTGTTGTAAGAAGTTTTATATTAATTAGTCTTGATTTCAACCATTGACGTAGATTCATCCTTGACTTCATTAACAAATTTGTCCTCCTCACTTTCAATTTCGTTCTCATTAATTTTTTTTGTTAATTTCGTATTTTTACTCATTAACAAAATTTTGTTCTTCTAGTTTATATTCATCCTCAAACCAGTCATTCTAACTACATCTGAAAAAATCTTCTTCAATGTTGAGGTCAATAATCTTTTGTTCTAGGTTTTGAAAACAACTTGCAAATGCATGAATTTGTGTTGAAAAAGCACTCCTTGTTTCATCATTCAATGGTGATGGACTTAATGTTTTCCTTGAATGCTTCAAAAGTTGTCTTCTTAAGGCATCTCGCACAAGTTCAAGGACATCATATTGATGTTTATAATAGTAAAGAAATTGTTTATCAATAGATAAATCCCCTCCACTTTCTATGCTGATTTTGGAGGTTAGAAATTCAGATTCACTTGAGTCAAAACCATATTGAAGGCTATCGCTAACAAATCTAAGGAAATCATGTACCTCTTGTGGTGAAGTTTCAAAAACCAAGCAAGTAACTTGTAAAGTAATAGCATCAGGTTTTGAATTAGAGTTGAGGAATTCACTTGAGTGAGATATCCATTTTGTAATGTTAACATTCATGTATGCATTCACGAATTGACTTGAGTGAGATATCCATTTTGTAATGTTAACATTCATGTATGCAGGTGTGCAAGATCAAGTGAAAAAAATTCCAAAAATCAATTTATAGTACGTATACCTGATTTTACTCCTTATGCTATGTGTGTGAATGTGGCGTGTTTTTTGTCAATGGAAAGGGTTGAATGAGAAGGTTTTCCCAAATGCAATTCTCTATGCACACACTCAAGTCAAATCGACCATCCCTCGACACCAAAGAGATTATGCAGAAGTCCACTCTAGCATCTACATCCAAGGATAAAGATCTATAGCCTTATCTTCACAAATTGTATGAATGTATGTGCAATATGAGAAAAGATATCAACTAAGTTGCCAGACCACGGATGTTTCATGTCATGATTAATGTTCATAAAAGCTCACACAGTCGGGCGGATCAACTCGAACTATCAGCTCCAAATGATGGTGTAAAATGGGCCTTTAGCCAAAGTTAAGTGTTTACATTTTGCTGGACATACTCTCACACCTGCAAGTAGAACATTAGTAATAAAAAACTTATTGATTTCTTATTCACGTGGTCAAAGGACATGCAAATCGGGTTGCACATAAGTATCATTTTGAAGAATATTTGTTTCATGATCCTTTGATTCAGGAAAACATTGGAAATATATCAAAATTTCCTTGAATGTGGTTCCTATCTATAGCTATCAAAATGAAGAGTTAAGGTACATCAAGATTTTCAAAGCATATAGAAATACTATCCATTGGAACGTGCGTTTCCTTTGATGTTTCAAATAGAATATTGTATTTCTTGGATAAAGCGAGTTAATTTGGAGTTCAAGTAACATGAAGTATTATTTGAAAGTTGCAGTCAATAGAAACGATGAGCAGTGGATTTTATTTCTTAGATGATTGCGTGAATTAAGTAGCATAAATAGCCGAATTTGTAAAGTGTATCAGTAGTCTTATAATAGTATTTCATTAGAGAGAATTCTAGAGAAAAAAAGAACTAGTGTTGCTTTGGTCGTTTATCAAAGATTCAAATATCAGGAGAATTAACAAGGTATGTTTGAGAGGCAAATTACATTTAAAATATTAGTCAGAACTTTATGGGTCAAGGTGAGGATGTCAACATAATAGAGTACTGATACAAAATGAGTCATATAATACAATCGAATCTAAAGCACAAAATTGAGTGAAAGCTACACTAGGAAGCTTAGTACACTTTGACGGATGCATCAAAAATCAACAACACATAAGTATTGATCTCTAATACTTTAAATTAGAGATTGTAACATAGATTTCAATTGTGAGAATCACATAGAGAGTACGGCAGAGTGGTGTTGCATGTCCAAAAACTTTAGCAGAAAAGTCGAAGTTGGTCTCACGTCTATTGAAATAGTGATTGGAGTCGTTGAAGATGGAGTTATGATTCGAAAACTTGAAGTGTGTGATAGCATTGGACCAGAGAAACGATAGTTCGACCTTGAATTGAAAGTGTCAAAAGAAGAAAATTAGATGACACCATAGACGAAGTGTCATCATGCATCATTCACAAATGTCAATGATCTCGAGAATGAGCTAAAAGCCAAATCAAAGAAGTCCCCTTTGTGTGTGATGACCAAGGCTTCAAGATGTCCTATTCAGATGGCGTCTGATAGAATTGTTCAATCTTTGTCATCTACATCGGTCTCTAATTATTCTCCAAAAGAACACGAGGCTGACCCCAGTACTCTCCATTGCTTTCCTCTTATATAGGCTAAAAGCTATGGTTTAAATCTCAAAAAAACGTTCTCTATTCGCTGTTGATTGCTGCCTTTTGTGTGTCATAAGCATTTATCTCTTGATTCTCTTCCCCTAAATCATTATATTTTGTGCTTAAATGGACAGGAGAAGATAAAACAAATAATGAAAATTCATTAACCTCAACAAAATAATTATTATTCATTTCATTACTCAATGTTCTTCAACAATCTTGAACAATAAATTGATCAATTTCATTTATTTCAACAATATTCGATTGAGAGAAAAGTTAGTTAAAGGTTTCTTGCATTACACTTAAATCATCATTTTGGTTGACAACTTGATTTAAACAAGCAAAACTTTTCTCCATACCAATATTTAAATATTCAACCCATGCATCATTGTTTTTAGTATCCTTAAATTTAGACAAACATTTTGTGTTTTGGTCACCAAATCCATTATTTAAAGTCAAGCAATGAAGATGTAAATCATTGTTAAATTTCATAAAATCTATTATCACTTCATGTTCTTTAGCAAGTGATTCACATGGAATAGATTCTATAGAGTCATTAACCTCTTCATTAAGAAATTATATATGGGTCTCACCTCCTATTTCTTCATATAGAGGAATGGTAAGAACATTAGAATTAAGGGTTGAACTCTTCTCCCACTCTATATACATGTTGTCTGAAGTTTTATATTCATTTGACTTGATTTGAACCATTGATGTAGATCCATCCTTGACTTCATTAGCAACTCTCTCCTCCTCATTTTCAATTTCATTCTCATTATCATACTTCTGTTTGTTAATTTCTTATTTGTTGTCATTAACAGACTTTTGTTCTTCTAGTTCATACTCTTCCTCATAATGGTCATTCTCATTACATGTAAAAAGTGCTTCTTCATTGTTAATCTCAATAATTTGTTGCTCTAAGTTTTGAAACAACTTGCAAACTCATGCATTTGTGTTGGAAAAGCAATCCTTTTTTCATCATTCAATGTTGTTTGATATAATGCGTTCTTTGAATGCTTGGAAAGTTGTCTTCTTAAGGAATCCCACAAAACTTCAAGGACATCATGTTGATATTTACAATAGTAAAGCAATTGTTCATCAGTAGATAAATCTCGTCGCGTTTCTATGTTGATTTTGGATGTTAAAAGTTTAAGGTCACTTGAAACAAAACCATATTGAATGCTATCTCTTTTTGTGAGGTTTCAAAACCAAGGAGGTAACTTGTAATTAGAGGTTATCATTTCATTTGAGTGAGATATCCGTTTTGTAATGTTGAAATTCACGTATGTACTGTGTGTAAGCTCTAGTGAAAAAAAGTAAAAACATCAAATTTTTAATTAGAGATTATGATTTCACTTGAGTGAGATATCCGTTTTGTAATGTTGAAATTCACGGATCTAGTATGTGTAAGCTCTAGTGCAAAAAAGTAAAAACATCAACTTAAAGTATGTATATATGATTTGACTCACTATGAAGCTCCAATATGTGCATGTGTAATCAGTAATACATTTTTGGGTTTGTCAAAGGCCTGAATACAAGAAAATATAAGAGTATGTTGTGCGTGAAAATGTAGCCTTCTTTTTTGTTGTCAAGGGAAAGGGTGAGGAAATGAGGTTTGGCCAACTAGAAATCTTGGTGCAGGTGCGTAGGTCAAATTGGCCAGCCCTGATTATGCAAGGGTCTAGTCTAGCATTTGCATCCAAGGATGAAGAGCTACTCCCTTATCTTCACAAATCCTATTAATGTATACTCAATATGAGAAATGATATCACCTTAGGCGACGTGCCGTGGATGTTTCATGTGGGGTCCAATTGTCATGAAGGCTCACATCGTTAGGTGGATCAACTCCAACTACGGGTTCAAACTGATAGTACACTCGGGGCTTCAAGCAAAGTCAAGTGTTTAAGTTTGGTTGGACATACTCTCCCACTTGGAAATATAACATTAGTCATGAAAGACTTACTCATATCATATTCACGTGGTTAAAGGACAGGTAAATCGTGTTTACAGAATTATCGTTTCGAAGGATATTTGTTTCATGCCCCTTTGATTCACAAAAACATTGGAAATATATCAAAATTTCCTTGAATGTGATCCTATCCATAACTGTCAAAGTGAAGAGCTAAGGTACATCAAGATGTTCAAATCATATAGAAATACTTTTCATTGAACCGTGCGCTGTCTTTGATGTTTCGATAAGAATATTGTATTTCTTGCATAAAGCGAGTTGATTTGGAGTTTACGTAACATTAAATATTGTTTCAAGGTTGCAGTCAATAAAAACGATGAGCAATGGATCTGAGTTTTTAAATGCTTGTGTGACTTAACTAGCATAAATATCTCAATCTCTAATGTACATCAGTAGTCTTATAAGAACTGAGTTTTGGTTTGGTTGTTTATCAAAGATTCGAATAGCAGTAGGCTTAACAAGGTATGTTTAAGGGGTGAATTACATTTGAAACAGTAGTCAGAACTTTATGGATCAAGGTGAGGATTTCAACAGAACGGAATATTGAGAGAGATTGGATCACAAAATACAATCTGACTTAAAGCATAAAAGTAAGTGGAAGCTACAGTAGGAAGCTTAGCAAGCTTTAACGGACAGATCAAAAATCAACAACACATAAGTATTCATCTCTTGTACTTTAAAATTGAGATCGTAACCTAGATTTCAGTTATGAGTATCAGGCAAAAAGTATGGAAGAGTGTCATCAGCTATGCAAAAAAATTAGTAGAAAAGTCATAGCTGGTATGATGTCTATCAAACTTTTGATTGGAATTGCCGAAGGTGGAGGTACGGTTGGAAACGTTGGTATGTGAGAGAGTTGGAAGAGAAACGATATTCAAATCTTGGATTGAAAGCATCACAAGAAGAAAATCGTATGATTCCATAAATGAAAAGTCATCATGCATCGTTTACAGATGTTCATAATTTCGAGAATGAGTAAAAATACAAATCCGAGTAAGTCTCCTCTATGTCCGATAAGCAAGGCTTCAAGATGTCGTATTCAAATGGCATCAGATGGAAGTGTTCAAGCTTTTTCATCTGCATTAGTCCTTCATTATTCTCCAAAATAATGCCAGGCTGACCCCATCACTCTCCATCAGACCCCTCTTACATAGGCTAAAAGCTATAGTTTAAAGCTCAAAAAAATCTTCTCTGTTCGCTATTCATCGTGGCCTTTTGTGTCTCTTTTCTCTATGTGTTGAAAGTCCTGAAGTCTCAAGTAGATTATAGTTATTTGGATGCCCCCTAATAACAAAGGAAACTCTTCTTTTTATAGTTCTTAGGCGCTAAATTTAGAGATGTAAAATCATCCTACATTGTCTTTTATTTTAGAGAAGCGAAAGCATCCGGCATCTTCTCCAACTTCAAAAAATAGCATCACCAAAATTTTCCTTAAGATATTTTAAAACAATATTGTTCCTCTCTGAGTTTAGTTGCACAGTTTGAACTCACAACCCTATGGATCACATACAAATGTTGTAGCCATTGTGCAGGTTGGTGTGCATGCTATATCACTTCATGATTTCGCTAGAGGAATACGTAGCAATATTGACCCACACACATGAGGTACCCACTTGAAAATTGTACATGTTATCCAATGCTATAGTAGTAGATCCATTTCTTACTCTCAAAGAATCATTCTTCAACTAGCACTACCTGTACTACTTCCAAAGGTCTCCCACATAGTTGTAACTATTCTGCTATGCCACAATGTCATCTTGATATAGATAAGATAGAATAGATAACATGACAAAAGACCCTCACCAAGAGACAGAAAAAAGTCAAATCTCATTCGCTTATAGTAGCATAATCCTTGATATTTCTTCATGGTTCATTTTGATGTCATGCAGTTCTTCTATGCAATATTTCCTCTCAACAAGAACTTTATTACTTCTTTCCAAAGCTTATTGTGCAATGTGTCCTTCTAGCCTCATCATATCACTTAAAGCACTTCTCAATATTTAAGGTTGTGCTACACTAGAGTGCAACAATCTCCTTCTTTGTGAGAAGAGATCATAGGTACACTCCAAAGATGTGTCAGGTGCTGCAAAAAACATGCTCTAGACTTACCAAGATAACTTTACGGATGATAAGTGGACACCTTGTGCTTACTAAGGATGCATATGAAACATCCTAGTCCATTGGAACATCAATCTCAAATTGATTCATCACAACAGACTACTTAAATCAAAATAGATGAAGCCAAACTTGCTATTTTTGGATGAAATGTACTCTCAAAATCTACACAACGGTCACACCATGCTAGAAATTGTCCAAAGATATTTTACACACCTCTACCTAGATACATAATGAATCTAAAGCATGAATTTTGATGAACCATATTGCAAGAAATACTTCTATTAATATAGAGGTGTCATCCTGATGTTTTAGGGATTGCTTTCCCAATTACCTAGTTGGATTCATATCAATGTAGCTCACATAATAATGAACCAATGTTGATGAAAATTGATATGTGCAAGTAGACTTATCCACTTACCTATATGAATTTAAATTATAGCAAAAGAGTAAGTATACATATAGAAATTGATCACTGGAGTTGACTAAAAATCTTGAATGTGAACGTGAAGCAATAATTGAGAATAACTTCAAGATGTAGCTTGAAATTCAATCTATATTGCACATATTGTACATGATATGAATAGGCATGAAGCTTTGGAAGGGGAAGCACAGTGTGTGCATCACAAATAGCATGGCTCTTGGTCAGAATCTCCTCAAAATGTAGCTCTGATGTCTGCTCTAATCCGCGACTAGACATATGTGTATATATAGATGTTTTAGAATTCAAAACTTGGAGGGATTGTACCTAAACATTCCATCAAGTTTGGAGAATCTCTTCACATCCATCTCTCCTAATTTTGGCTCATGATTCATGCCTTACTAGGCCACTAGATTCTCAAATAACTTTTACTTTTTGATTTAGGTACTTTTCAAGTATTATAAGAGGTTGTTTCTATGGATCCTCTCATTGACAATACAAACAATACTTTTATATTAATGAGTAATCAAGTAGTAGGCTTGGATGAAAACACACCAACAACTCCCTCTTAAGCCTAGCATGCTTGATTCTTTAATCTTCCTTGATTTCTAGCAATCCAGTCATTCCTTTGAATCTGCTTAACTTAATAGCATCCAATGATGTAGTCAACATATCTGCACATTCACAATTAGTAGATACATATGAAAATTGAATGTCCTTTCTCACTAGCTTCTCTCTTACATAATGATAATGGACGTCAATATGCTTTGTCCTAGCATGGTAAACTAGATAAGTTGCTAAGTAAAGTGAGCTTGTATTATCACCAAAGATGTGAGTAGTTAAGGTATGTAGCCCCAAATTTGAGTTTAGACACTTTAGCCACATTGCTCTTTGTGTTGCATTAGCCAAAACTTTGTATTCAGCCTTATTAGATGATAGAGCAACAATTGGTTTCTTCTTTGAAAACCATGAAATTAGCTTTGAACCTACAAAAAACAAATAGCCTAATCTACTCTTCTTATCATCCTTTCATCTAGTCCAATCTCAACCTGGGTAAATTTTAGGGGTAGAAACATCCTTCATTGATGGTACCCTTCAAGTACTTGAGCACTCTCTTCCCTGCTTCCATGTGTGGCTTCCTTGGTTTGTGCATAAATTGAGTGAGGTTGCTAACACTATAGCATATGTCCACCCTTGTGACAGTTGCATAGTTCAAGCTTCCTACCAAGCTTTGATAGCTTGTGATATCTTGAATATGTTCTTACTCATAAGCACTTAGCTTATGATTCAACTCCATGGGTGTACCTTCGCCCTTAGTATTCTGCATTTTAAACTTAAAAATTGTCATGTACATACTTCTTTTGAGTGATATAGATACCTGAATCTGTATAGACAACTTCAAGTCAAAGAAAATCAGTGAGAGGTCTAAGATCACTGATCTTGAATTCATCCTTCATTCCATTGAGATCATTCCATGTAGTTTCAATGTCATCAATATATACACAGAGATAAATAACATCTGATCCATTCCTTTTGATGAATTAGGATATATCTACCTTCCTAGCTTTGAATCTTTGGTCCTGCAAGTAGGTGACTAATCTATGAATCCAAGCTCTAGAGCTTGCTTCAAACCATGCACAACCTTCTTTAATTTACACATAATTGGGATGTGTGCATGTTCATGACTAGGTGGTTGTTCCATATAAATTTCTTCTAAAATTCAAACATTGAGAAATGCAGTTTTTAGATCTAGTTGGTATAGCTTTGAATTCCTAGATGTAGCAATGCTAACAAGTACTCTAATGGTAGGCATTTCAGAAACAAGTGAAAGGTCTCTTCATATTCTATCCCATGGGTTGGTGCAAACCCTTTGGCTACTAACCTTGCCTTGTATATATTCATACTATCATCTGAGTTCCATTTTACCTTATAAATCTACCTTGATCCAATTACCTTCATTGATGGTTTGCAAGGAACACGTTCCCATGTATCATTGTCCATGAGAGCTTCCATTTTTGCATCCATTGCTTCTCTCCATTCCTTCTTGCTTTGAGCTTCTTCATAGTATGTTGGATCTTCTTCATTGTGGACCTTAGCCACATATATTGAATGCTTTGTGGCCAAAGAGGTATCAAATTCATACCTCTCTAGTTTCTTCTTCTCTTTCATTGACCTTGTGATTCGTTGATGATAGCTTTTTGAGCCTTTAGCTAAGTCTTGCACCTTAGCTTTCCCTTTGTTCTTCAATATCTTAAATTTTTCTAAATCAATTAAGTCTTCTTCAAAGTCACTATGATGCTTTGGTTCCTTTGTTCAAAGAGGTGGAAAGTCTTATTCCAATTCATAGGGCAGCTTCACTTTTCTATCATCATCAAACCAAGATTTATTTTCATCAAAGACTACATCCCTACTAAATAAACAGCCTTTGTTAGTTGAATTATACAATTTGTATCCTTTTTGGTTTTGATCATATCCAATAAAGACACACTTTTCTCCCTTGGGATCCAACTTCCCTCTTACTTGGGAAGGTATGTGAGCATAAGCTAGACATCCAAAGTTTTTACAATGCTCTAGATATGGCCTTCTTCCATTACATACCTCATAGGGAGTATACCATCTAAAGAATTTGATAGAAGTCTATTTACAAGGTATGTGGTTGTTGATACAACGTCTACCCAAAGGTAATTTGGTAGACCCTTTTCATTTAGCATAGACTTGGCTACTTCATTGAGTTCAAGTGTGTATCTGGTTGTTACTTCTCTTTTGATGTCTCTCTCTTGTAGGAAAGCATCAAGTTCAGTTGAGAAGTGTTCCCCACCACCATCTCATCAGAGATTCTTGAGACTTCTACGTGTTTGGTTCTCTACAAGTGCAATATACTTTTTCAAACAATTGAAGAGTTCATTTTATGCTTCATAAAGTACAAACCTTTCCAATTGCTACAATCATCAATAAAATATGCATAGTGATTTTAACCTCAAATAGAGGGTTCTTTGCTTGGACCCCATACATCTATGTGAACAACATCCAATATCTCCTGCTAGATATAGCCTTTCTTGTTGAAAGGTTGTCTATGAGCCTTGCCAAATTGACAAGCTCCACACTTTTATATCATATGCTATTTTGTGATGTTGGGCAATCGAAGTACACTTTGATCCCTAAAAACTTGTTTCAAGCTCCTCTCACCAATATGAGCAAGCATTTTATGCCATACCTCTAATTCAGAGAGTGTCTGATATCCGTAGCAAAACAAATGCTATATTCTTGGTGTCTTCCACTTCAAAGGCTAAGAGTCTTGTTGTCTTTTCTCCTTTGGAAATCCTTCTAAAATCTTGCTTGCATCTTCCACATATGCGCCATGTCTTGTAAACCTAACTTGCAATCCTTTCTACACAATTTGTCCATTACTTATTAACTTTTTGGTTATTGTAGGTACATACAAAACTTTTCTTAGAAGATTCATGTTGCCATCTGATGTCTTGACATGACCTACTTTTTACATTGGATTTCTTGTATCATCACTTGTCTTAACTTGATGTTTATTCTTGCGATCTATTAAATAAGAGAGCAATGCTACATTTCTTGAGCCATGATTTGAGCACCTTGAGTCAATATAGAAAACATATTCATCATCCTTACCTACTTCAGTGATAGGTTCATGAGAAGTAGTGAGTACTCTTGAATTTGATCCTCAGTGTAGTTGTTGTAATCCTTCCTTCCTTTGTATCCATTTTGATGGTTATTATTGTTGTTGTGGTAATGTTTATTGTATCCTTCATTGTACCTACCTCTATTTGATCCACATCCACCTCTATCGAATCCTCTTCCTCTCGAATTCCTTTGGTTCTTGTAACATTCGTCAGCGGTATGATTAGATTAACCAAAAATATTACAAGGTTGAGATGTTTGGGGTCTCCCCATGCCTTGCTTTCCTCCTCTACCACTTCCTCTAGGTTTCCCTCTACCTATGAAGTTAGATTGGAAAGAGCTACCTTAATCTTCATTCTTCTTAGACTTTGACTTATCCTTAGCTTTAGAGTTATCAGAGAATAGGGTAGGAGAATGATTATCTCTTGAGGCTTCACCGTTCTTGCTCATCTCTACTTCATGTGTGAAGAGGTAGCTCATCAGAGTGTTGAGGTTAGATACTAGCCTATCCATGTATAGATCCATGGCAGTTGTAAATGATTCCCACTTGTCATCTCCTTTGATACCATTGATGATTTTCCTTATAATTTTATCTTCTTCAATAACTTGTCCAATGATTCCCAACTGATCAGAGATCTCCTTGATTTTGGTGACATAACCAGTTGTTGGGAAAGATGGATGGACACTTCAGAGGATTGAGTAGGTACTGCAAAATCCTGCTTTGTACCAGCCCTTGTAAGCTTCAGAGTTGATAAGTGGACCTCCTTAGCTTTTGAATGACGCCATAAAATGGCCTATGTACTTTGGAAGTAATGTGTGTAACGATTGAACCAAAACAGATAACTTTGAAACTCACAATCTTAAGAAAACCTTCTATTTATGTCTTGACACCTGCTGGATCTACTGTTCAGTATGACCAACATAGTAGGAATTGGAAAAATTCCTTTTAGGGTTATCTAATTAGCTTAGCTAGCTAACTATTCCAAGTCGAATGGTGTAAAAAGATAAAATATGCTAAGAGAAATCAATTTAGCAAATAAACCTTTACCCCCGATTTTTTAGGATTGTTGTAGACAATGACCAATCATCACCTCGACAAGCTTTTCTCTGACTTGGCTGAATAGAATCTCTTCACATTTTGCTAGCATGTAGCCAAATTCGACCTGAATTCAACAAGCTTTGAATCTTTGAATTTGGTGGAGAAATGATTGAGATATGCACTCCACAAGTTGATAGACTTTCAAGTAGTATGACAGAGAACTCAGAAATGACTAATGAAGGTATATGTACTAATGAACACTTGTATACAAATCCATTTGCATGAAGATCATTGCCTAATGGTGTGGATAAGTGTGGGCTAGAGTGTAGGCCTCACACATACTCAGAGTTGATAATAATGAGCTCGGGAATGATGAGTCTTAGTCGCGACTTTTCCATGACCACTTTTATAATGATTGGGTAGAAATTTGCATTCCAATTCAAACTTTGGCTCCGTATGATCAAACTCCTATATCCTAGGAGATATTCCTTCAATCAAAAGCTAACTTTTTCCACGAATCCTTTTGGTAGGTGTTTACAAAGATTCCAAGTCAATTTGACTTTTACAAAGAAGTAAAATGGTAATTAACCACTAGCCTTTGTTCCTATGCTTCTTCACATGTGTAGGGTCTTCAATGTAACCATCAAGCCAAACATTTTGGCTTGGTCTTCATCCTTCATTCTTCATGTATGTCCTGCAATCGAATCATTGCTTTGAACCTGCAAAATTTGGTTCCATCCAAAGCTTTAGTCAACAAATCTACACACTGCATATTGGTTGATACATAGGCTAGTTGAATGTCTTTGTTTAGCAACTTCTCTCTCACATAATGGTAGTGGACCTCTATATGTTTGGTCCTAGCATGATAGATAGGATTAGCTACAAGATGAAGTGAGCTTGTATTATCTCCAAAGATTATTGGTGACCTAGTATAGAAACCCAAATCTGTATACAATAGCTTGATCCATATGGCTTCTTGTGTGGCATTTGCCAATCCTCTATACTCTGCTTCTGTGGAAGACAAAGCAGCAGTAGGTTGCTTCCTTGAAGACCATGAAATTGGTTTGTCACCTGCAAATGAAATGTATCCTGAGGTGCTTCTCCTATCATCCTTGCATCCTGCCCAATCTGCATCTGAGTAAATTTTGATATCAATATCTGAAGTGTAGGGGAAATACAAACCATGATGTTGTGTACCCTTGAGATACTTCAAGATTCTCTTGGTAGCTTCTAGGTGAGGTACTCTTGGCTTGTGCATGAAATGACTTAGCACACTAACTCCATGTGCAATGTCTATCCTTCTTAAGGTAGCATAGTTCAAGCTACCCACCATACTTTGATAACCTGTAATGTCATTAACTTCATCACCTTCATGGGCACTTAGTTTGAGATTTACCTCCATTGGAGTACTTGCAACTTTGGCATCCTACAAATGAAACTTCTTCAACATGTCTTGTATGTATTTTTTCTAAGTAATGTATATTCGTGAGTTAGTATAGACTAACTCAAGCCCAAGAAAATACTTTAATAGACCAAGATCATTGATCTTGAACTCCTTCATCATCTAGATTTTGATTTGTCTGATTCCATTGACATCATTGCCTGTGAGTATGATGTCATCAACATAAACACAAAGATATATTACCTCTGAATTACTTCTCTTGATGAATAGAGAAGTGCCTGCCTTGCTCATGACAAAACCTTGGTCTTGGAGATATGTAGTTAACCTGTAATTCCATACCCTAGGTGCTTGCTTTAAACCATATAAAGCCTTTTCCAATTTGCAAACATATGTTACCTTCTTAGCGTCCTCATAGCCAGGAGGTTGTGACATATATACCTCCTCTGAAATCCATCCATTCAAGAAAGCATTCTTGACATCCAATTGGTACATATTCCAATTTTTTGATGCAGCCACACTTACCAACACTCTAATTGTTGGCATCTTGGCCAAAGGAGAGAATGTCTCTTCATAGTCAATGCCTTGGGTTTGTGCAAAACCCTTGGCTACCAATCCGGCTTTATACCTGTTGATTGAGCCATCAGAGTTTCTTTTAAGTTAATAGATCCATCTGGATCCTATTACCTTCATGGATTCCTTCTTTGGTACGAGCTGCCATGTGTCACTTTCCTTGAGTGCTTCAATCTCTTCATCCATAGCTTCTTTTCATCTGTCTTGGTTATGGCTTCTTCATAGGATCCTCGTTCTTCGATTGACAAATCTTTGGCAAAATAAACAGAGTGTTTAGTAACAAGAGATGTATCATACCCATATCTGATAGGTTTTTTGCTTTCTCTTTGTGATCTTCTGATTGACTGATTTGAAGATTCACGTATGTCTTCAAGCTTCTTCATTTTGACTTTCCCTCTGGACTTCCATGCCTTGAACTTTTCAAGGTTGATAACATCTTCATCATCTGAAGTTGAGTCTTCATTCTGAGTAGGTTCTTCTTTTGCAAGATTTGGAAACTCCTCTTCCAAGTCATAGGGTAATTTGAATTTCCTGCATTCATTCTCATATCGAGAATCATTTTCATCAAAGACAACATCTATACTAACCATGAATCCCTTATTGGAAGGGTTATAAAACCTGTAACCTTTTTAATTTAGGTCATATCCAATTAAGATGCACTTTTCAGCCTTTGGGTCTAGCTTACCTCTTATCTGAGAAGGAATGTGTACATATGCTACACATCCAAATATCCTGCAATGGTCAAGTGAGGGTCTCTTTCCATGCCATGCTTCATAGTGTGTCATCCCATCAAGGGATTTAGATGGTAACCTGTTTATGAGGTAAGTGGCAGTAGAAACACTTTCTGCCCATAGATACTTAGGTAACTTTTGCTCTTTCAGCATAGACCTAGCTATCTCAACAATCAGCCTATTTCTTCTCGCAGCTACCCCATTCTGTTCATGAGTATACCTTGTGGTGATTTCTCTTTTAATGCCTCTGTCCTGCAAGAAGTGTTCAAACTCATTGGAGAAGTACTCACCTCCTCCATCTGACCTTAGCCTCTTTAAATTCTTTCCTGTGTGATTTTCAACTAGTGCAAGATATTTTTTAAAGCAATTAAACACCTCATCCTTGTGCTTCATGAAGTACAATACAGTCCACCTGCTATAATCATCAATAAAAGATACATAGTACCTTGATCTTGATATTGAAGGGTCTTTGCTTGGCCCCCATACATCCGTATGGACAAGCTCTAGGTAGTCTTCATGCATGTATCCTTTCCTTGAGAAAGATACCTATGAGACTTCCCAAATTGACAAGCACTACATTTATATATCATGTGTTGTTTGGAAACATTGGGTATTCCAATTACACATTGATCCGTGCATATTTGTTTCAAGGTTCTTTCTCCTACATGCCCTAATCTTTTGTGCCGAATCTCAAGCACTGAAAGTGTTTGATCTTTATAGCCGTATAATGCAATGTTCTTTGTATCTTCTAGCTCAAAAGTGAAAAGTCTACCTGATTTTTCTCCTTTAGTAATCCTCTTCAACTCTTGCTTAGGATCCTCCACAAATTCTCCAAATTGGTTGAGCCTAACCTGCAAATCTTTCTCCACAATCTATCCAGCACTCATTAGATTTTTTGTAATGGTTGGTACATAGAGTACCCTACTCAACAAATTCTGATTTCCATCACAAGTCTTAACATTTCCAACTTTAACTACTCAGTGC
This sequence comes from Ceratopteris richardii, assembly GCA_020310875.1. Taxonomy (NCBI): domain Eukaryota; kingdom Viridiplantae; phylum Streptophyta; class Polypodiopsida; order Polypodiales; family Pteridaceae; genus Ceratopteris; species Ceratopteris richardii. The sequence goes on from CM035407.1 coordinate 43,148,940, forward strand.
TTGGTGTCATCACCTGTTTGGACTTGATGCTTACCTTTTGGTTCCTCAAGATCAGAGAGTAGTGCTACATTGCCAGCCACATGATTTGAGCACCCTGAGTCAATGTAGAATAGGTGGTCATCATTTGTACCTGGTTTTGAAGTCATGTTCATGATCAAAAAAGAGAATCAACCTGCTCTTTTGTATAGTTATTGTAGTCCTTTCTAGATTTGAATCCTCCTTGGTAGTTACCATTATAGTTGTTGTAATTGTTGTTCTAGTTGTTGTTGTAGCCTTCGTGATGGTTGAATCTACCTCTTGACTGCGAGTATCCACCTCTTTGGTATCCTCTTCCTCTTTGATTTTTGTAGTTCCTAAAACACGCATCCATAGTATGGTTTGATAAGCCACAAATGTTGCATGGTGAGGAGTTATAGGATCTCCCCCTACCTTGCTTACCTCCTCTGCCTCTTCCTCTTGATGATCTACCTCTCCGTGCATAGTTAGCTTGGGAAGTAGAGCCTTCATCTTCTACTTTCTTGCTCTTGCCTTTATCTTTAGACTTGTTATTAGTGTATAGGGCAGAGGAACTATTACCTTTGGATGCTTCTCCATTCTTGTTGAGCTTTGCTTTATGAGTAAAAAATTGTCCCATGAGAGTAGTAAGGTCTGGAATCTGCATGTCCATGTAAAGGTCCATGGCAGTGGTGAAGCTTTCCCATTTGTCATCAGCCTTGATCCCATTGATCACTTGCCTCACAATCTATTCTTCTTCAATCTCTTCTCCTATGCTTGCTAACTGATCTGCTACATCTTTAATCTTGGTCACAAACTCTAAAACAGCTTGCTTAGGTTGCTTCCTTAATGTGGTGAATTCAATCCATAACTGATTTTTTCTAGGTCTTGTGTTGGAAGAGAAGTAAGATGACAAGGTTTCCCAAGTCTCGGGATGTCTTAGAGTTCCTAATATGTGGCAAAAGAAAATCAGAGATGGAGTTGAGTAAATAAGAGCTTGCCAATGCATCCTTAGCACACCATGTGTTGAGCTTTTCATGTTCTTCCTTTGTTGGTAATCCTTTTGTTTTGAATGAGGGCAATTCCTCATCTCCTGAGATGTATCCATAGAGACTCCTTCCTTGTAGATAGGTCTTCATCCTTAGAGCCATGCATGATACTTGCTCCTGTCCAATTTATGAAAACCTTTACCCCTGATTTTTTAGGACTGTTGCAGACAATGACCAGTCATCACCTCGACTAGCTTTTCTCTGCATTGGCTGAATAGAATCTCTTCAAATTTTTACAGCATGTAGAAAACTTTGATTTGAATCCAACAAGCTTTAATTCTTTGAATTCGGTGAAAACATGACTGAGATATGCACTCCACAAGTTGACAGACTTTCAAGTAGTATGACAGAGAACTCAGAAATGACTAATGAAGGTATATGTATTAATGAAAAATTGTATACAAATCCTTTTGCATGAAGATCATTGCCTAATGGTGTGGATATGTGTGGGCTAGAGTGTAGGCCTCACACATACTCAGAATTGATAGTAATGATCTCGGGAATGATGAGTCTTAGCTCCGACTTTTTTATGACCACTTTTATAGTGATTGGGTAGAATTTTGAATTCAAATTCAAACTTTTGGCTCCCTATGATCAAGCTCCTATATCCTAGGAGATATTCCTTCAATTAAAAGCTAAGGTTTTCCACGAATCCTTTTGGTTTTACAAAGATTCCAGGTCAATTTGACTTTTACAAAGAAGTAAAATGGTAATTAACCACAAGCCTTTGTTCCTATGCTTCTTCACATGTGTAGGGTCTTCAATGTAACCATCAAGCCAAATGTGTAGGATTGTGATTTACACCAACATCAGTCACACTTTTCTTGGGAAATTTGTTCAAGGTAGTAAAATCCATCCATAGCTAATTCTTCCTTGCTCAAGTATTTGAAGAGAACAAGGAGGCAAGAGGTTTCCAGGTTTCTCTTGAGGTCTTGCATCCTTTCACATGAGGCAAAAGAAATAAGAGATTGATTTTAAGATGAAGAACCTGGCTAGTTTTCCCTTGAAGGTAGGCCTCTATCCTAAGAGACCAATTTGGGTAGTTGTTTCTATCTAATTTGTCAATGGAGGAAGGAAAATCATCTCCCATAGTGATTTAACTTTTCATTTATACCACAATGACAATAGATGGTAGGTACACTACAACGATGTGTCTTGTGTTGCGAAATACTTGCTCTACACCTGCAAAGATAACTCCAAGGATGATAAGTAAACATCTTCTGCTTGCTAAGGATGCATATAAACCATACTAGTGTGATTTGGAACATGAGTCTCAAATTGATTTATAAAAAAGACTACTTAACACAAACTAGATGAGGCAAAACTTGTTATTTTTTTATGAGATGCACTCAGGAAATTCACTCAAAGCTCACAACTTGCTAGAAATTGACTAGAGATATTTTGCACACCTATAATTAATATCTACTGAACCTCAAGCAACAAATGTGATGAATTGTGATGAGCCATATTGAGAGAAATAAGTTTAGTAATATAGGGGTGTCATCTCGACTTTTTAAGGATTCTCTGCCAGATGACCTAGTTGATCTCAAATGAATGTAGCTCATGAAACACTTAGAAGATCTCAATGAAAACCATAAGGTATGGCTATGAAACATCACTAGTCACCAAGCACTATATATACATGACTAAGGATTCTATGTCAGAGGAGCCTTCTTCATTTGAAGAAGCCAATAGGAAGGAAGAATGGAGAGAAGCTATGCAAGAGGAAATTGAAGCACTTCAAGAGAACAGTACTTGGGACTTGGCTCCCAAGAAACCAAGCACAAAGGTAATAGGATCCAGGTGGATTTACAAAGTCAAGAAGAATTTATATTGTTCAATAAACAGGTATAAAGCAAGGCTAGTAGGAAAGGGGTTTTCTCAAACCCATGCAGTGGATTATGAAGAGACCTTCTCACCTATGGCTAAAATGCCTACAATCAATGTTTAAGTAAGTATTGCTGCTTCAAAGAATTGGAACTTGTATCCATTAGATGTTAAACATGCATTCCTTAATGGATGGATCTCTAAAGAGGTCTATATGGCTCAACCACGAGGACATAAAGACAAGGACAAACCATAATATGCATGCAAATTATGCAAAGCACTTCATGGTTCAAAGCAAGCTCCTAGAGCTTGGAGCCATAGGCTTGTCACATATTTTTGGGGTCAATTTTTTATTGCTAGCGATGTAGATTCTTTTTTTTTTCAGTAAGAACTCTAACTCAGAAGTTATCTATCTATGTGTTTATGTGGATGACATTATCATTACACGAAATGAGGCTAATGGCATCAAGCAAATCAAAGCTCAGGAAGAGTCTAAAATTAGTGATCTTGGTTTGTTAACAAACTTTCTTGGATGAGAACTTATATATAAAGATTCTTGTTTCTTTATTACTCAGAAAAATTACATTCATGATATGCTGATTAAATTCAAGATTGAGAACACTTAAGTTGTAGGTACACCCATGGAGCTCAACCACAAACTTAGTTCTCATGAGGGAGAACTCCTTGAAGTTATTATAGCTTATCAAAGGCTCGTTGGGAGTCTCAATTATGCAACCCTAACAAGAGTGGACATATGTTATGGAGTATGTACATTAAGCCACTTTATTCATACACCAAGAAAACCTCACATCAAAGCTTTCAAGAGGATTTTAGAGTATCTAATGGGTACTATAAATGAAGAACTAGTTTATCCATTCATATCTGACTTGGATATCAAGCTATATTCTGATGCAAATTGGGGTGGCTCAAAAGATGATAGGAGGAGCACTTCTGGCTACTTATCTTTTGCAAGTTCAAATCTAATTTCATGTTCATCAAAGAGACAACCAACTTTGGCATTGTCACCAACTAAAGCAAAATATAGAGCCTTAGCAAATGCAACACAAGAAGCTATGTGGCTGAAACTACTTTACACAGATTTGGGATTATGTTTTTCTACTCCAATGATCTTTGGAGATAACACTAGTTCACTTCATTAGGGTGCTAATCTTGTGTATGAAGCAAGGACTAAGCACATTGAAGTGCACTACCATTATGTAAGAGAGATCTACTCCAAATCACTTAGGTGATTATTTGTGATTTTTGGGATTCTGAAAGGGTCTACTCTACTCTCCACAACGTATTCTTGGCTGGTGTGAAGAGAGATTTTATATCACCACTTTATCTCTGGAATCTATCCACCATCTCCTCAAACATTGTTTACAAGAGCACATGACATGCTCTGTAAGTCTATTCTCTAGATCTTTGGTCATTTACATGGGTGACAAAACTATATCCGATTTTAGATGTATCTGAACTGTCTAGAGCCTTAGATTTAGACTTGCTTAATGAAAGTCTTCCACCCTTAGAAAAATATTTTCATCCAAAAACATAGAGCTATATAGACACTACAGGAAACCTTGGAGCCTTAGGTTCTAAAAGCAAAAGAACATGTCTCATCTCTTTGGTGGGATCCTTTCCCAAATGATTCAAAACACCATGTAGCTTTGCACTTCGATAAAGTGCTCAATCATACAAATTAGTGAACAAATAATATGGGTGGATCTAAGAACATTCGTGTTGCAACATCAAGATTTCATTATGCTTGAGGTGGACATGATCTTCATCAAAGTTATCATTTGAATGATGCCACATATACTCCTTGTACATTTTTATTTGCATTTTGTTATTGTATTGAGTCTTAATCACATATGATCACTTTCTTTTGCAAGGTTCAAGGTATTAACCTTTTTGAAAGGAAAGAGTAAAAGGCCTAAAAGCCAGGAGTTAGAAGTGGTTGGGATGGATTCTCAATCAATCAATCAAAAAATAGATATGACTTCAACTATCTTTTTTCCTCGATTCTAGTAAATAATTTCAATCATTCTAAATTAACAAACTCGCCTATTCTTTAATTTGAACTCATGAAGAAAAGGCATGGTCATATCCTGAAGAGTCCATATAAAGACTCAAGGTCATTTTTACATCAAGGAGATTGTTGATTTCAAGCAATACATATACTCTTTGATCATTGCTTTGTGCCATTTCAATACTCTACTCCCTCTTTCTTAGACTTACTTAACTTGTCGTTATTGATCCTCTCTTCAAAGAACTTTAAATATAGGTTTAAGCATTCATTGCAAGGGTAAAACTAATTGGGAGTATGCTTGTGTGATTCCTAGGGCAGGTATGGTAGCACGTCCGGCAACTACGTGGACTAGCACATATCACCCGACCAATAAACAATTTAGCGCATGTACGATGGATTGTTTTTGTGTGGATGGAGGAAGTGCAACATACCTTCATGTGATTATGGAAGATGTTAGGCACTCTGATAGCTTTGAAAGCACCCGACTAGAAACAACCTTTTCATGTGTTTATGGATGCTTCATATAAAGCCATGTGGATCATAGTGCTTTGTTGTATTTAGTGAAATAGCAAAATTCGGTAGGACGGCTAGCTAGGTGGGTGCTTTTGCTACAAGAATTTGAATATGACATTGTCCATCGCCTAGGCGTCAGCCACACAATTGTTGATTTTTTGTCTTGCATCAATCATGGAGAACCACATAGGCATCAATGATGCTCTTATGCATATGGAGGTCTTTACGGTGGCAAAGATAAAAAATGATCCTCAAACTTCCTCGACTTGGTACAAAGAGATGTTAAGCTTTCTAGAGAATGGAATCATCCCATCTCATTTGCAATATGTGGCTAGAACGAAACTTGGTCTTTGAAGTCTATGATTGACTATTATCATGGGTCAGTTGTACCACAAGGATCCAACCTGAATCTAGTTACATTGTGTACCTCCCCATGAGGTGGCATCCATTATCTCGAAAGCTCATGTAGGTGATCGAGGTGACCACTTCAATCACTTGATTACGATCCAAAAAATCTAATAGGCTCGACTGTGGTGACCAACCATGTATGCCGATGTTCAAAATGGAGTGCGGAATTGTGACTCATGTCAATAAACTGGAGAACCTCCTGCTAGTCACCATTTCCCACTGCAACCAATTCTTCCATTGGATCCCGTTCAAAAATGGGGGCTAGAACGGGAGCCCTTTTTATTTTAACTTCCACATATTACTATACCAGATGGGAAGAATCTTTGGTTACTAAACAAGCTACAACACACACAGTAGTCAAGAAGCTCCAAAAATGAAATTTTTCCACAATGCGGGCTCCCTCTAGCATTAGTATCTGATAGGGGAACTCACTTCTTGAATTATCTAATTTCATAACTAACCTCTGCATATCAAATTAAGCAAAATTTTAGTTCATCATATTACCCTTGAGCAAACTGAATAAAAGAAATCACCAAGAAAGTTTTCGTGCATATGGTTCAAAAGATGTTACCGGAGTCTACAGATTAGTGAGAAATTATTCTCCCCACCGTGCTGTAGGCATACAAGACATCCTATACAATTTTAGTTGGCAGCACTCCCTTCAAACTACTTGACGGACAAGAAGTGATCCTTCCATTTGAGTTTGCAATGCCATGTCTATAGATTGCAGTCTAGAAGCAATTTTCACTAGAAGACTCATTCGCTTATCGGATGGATGAGCTATGCCAATTGGATGAGCATTGGTATCACAAGTTTTATTACTACACGAGGTGTAGAGTCACCAAAAGAGATGGCTTGACTCAAATTTATGAATGCAGATCTTTTGGCGTGGTGATCAAGTGTTGTACTTCCATTGCAAAATGATGCCAGAAATGGGGAAATTAAAATTATGGTGGATCAGTCTATTCAAGATTCACGAACTCTATGGACTAGGTTCATTCAGATTGGCCACGTTGTCCAGTGAAGTTTTACCAACCAGCATTAATGGGTCCAAATTGTGGCCCTATTATCCCTCTAGAGGGTAATTTTGAATCTCTCTCTCTCTCTCTCTCTCTCTCTATCTATCTATATATATATATATATATATATATATATATATATATATATATATATATATATATATATATATATATATATATATATATATATATATATATAATTTAAGAAAATCTTAAAATACAAGATCGTGCAATAATCGACAATAATCAGTAGTGTAAGTACTATACATGCAAGTTGTACACGCACTCAATGATGATAGTGGTCATATCATTTCGAATCTGATATCACGCTTTTGATTATGAGGGCCATGATCAGTGCAGAATCACTAGAGTTAAGATACCATTTAGGATAATAATGATGTAGACCCAACACTCTCAACATAGAAATGTAGGCTAGAAAAGGCTGAGGACCATGCTAAATCCAACTTATTTGGCTAAGTTGTGACCAGAGCGAGTAGAGCATGCAGAGCAAAGAGAGCAACAATATCCTATAGCTATAATCAAACTAAGAAAAAATGCACATATGATAGTCACCTTCTCTGACTGCCACATTTTGGATATACCAATAACCTCTCATAAGAATAGAAGGATGAGACAGTCTAATGGTACTGACCTCAACATCTAGAAGGTAAGCTTGCAAATAGGGCAGGACACCTTTCAACTATCCCCAACATAAATAGCAGAACAACTACATGACGGTTGGATGGGAATTACAACGAGTATAGAGCCTGAGGATGTAGATTAAATTTGTCAGTTGTAAACCCTATTCTATAGAATATTGGTTCATCGAGCTTGTGGAGGACAATCCAATTAAGCAATGATTACTTTTGATGATGATGGTTGTAAATCTACAAGAAAGCATTATGGGGTATCCAATAAATTCTTCGCATTGAACAAGGATTTAGCCAAAATGCAAGTGAATAGGCCAAAATCATTTTTTGCAAGTTAAAGAAGGAGGTGAGAAAGTTATTCTAGAGGTGACAAAGAGCTATTAATGGTGTGTTGGACTCAAAAGTTGGAGTCCATTCACTTTATTATTTTCATAAAATCTAGTATTCTTACCTCCAAAATACAGAGTATGCATAGTGAAGGTTTTCCTTCAAATCTTAAAGAAGAGAGTTGCAGAGAGAAAGCCAGTGGAAGGAACCTCGCAAGATCAAACCAACAATGATAGAGTTGAAGAGAAGTAGTCTCGAAGGTAGTAGGTAGAGGAGAACCGGAGGAAAGAAGCTGAGAGGAAGGCTATGGAGGAAGAAGCATGGAGGAAGAGGAGAGAGGAAGAGACAACACAAAAGAGATTAGAAGAAGAACAGGAACAATAGCGTCGTGCTGAAGAAGAAAGAAAAGGAAATTCAGAAGTAGATGAAGAGTGATGCCAGAAACACAAGAACAAGGGGACCATACGATGAAGATATCCTGCAAAATTGCAGTGTTACATACATTTTCCTCTTGTGGATTAAATGACAAATGGAAACAAAATGACACTAAAGTAAAGCTACCCACAATAAAATGCAATGATTTTTTTATTTATTTTTGGAAAGCAAGGAGACAATGTTGCACAGTTAAAGAAAAGTACCTCAATTTCGGAGTAAATGTACAAAACAAAGCTAGTTGAAATGGGCAAAAGCTTACTGAAGAGTATATAAATAAAATAATGTAACTATAGCTTTTGATAACATGTTAAAAAGGTTACATAATTGGATACCAGAATTAGAAGCACTGGCAATTACCTATAGAAGTACTAGTTAGAAGCTACTTGAGCCGAAAGAATTTTTTGAAGCCAAAATTAGACTTGCTGAACAGAATATAGAAGAGATGTTTAAAGCACTCAGATATGATATATAGAGGATTATGCTCTGAGAAATGCATAATAACAATGATGATCTATAAACATCTCAATTTCGTAAGTTGTGGGTATGGATCCATCGTGGTTGCCAGTGTTAGCAGTTAGTGTGGACAACCACAATTTCTTTGTAAACATAATTTTGTAATGGGAAAAGGGATTTTTACAAAGATCTTAATAGTTTCTGAAGTTTGGAATTTCTTGTGTATTTTGTAAATTTCAAAGTGTGGAACAGTTTGAAGATTACGAAGAAGAATGGAGTAGTTATTTTCAATATGCTATGTTGCAGTGAGGAGCAAAGTTTGAAGAAGTTGATACAAAATGGTGTAGTCCAAAAATTCTATCAGATCCTGCTCTATATTAATGAGTTGTAATTGCAGTGCTCATTCATAATGATGTATAAGCAATCATATTAATCAAATGATTACTTTCTATTGTCGAGTTCATTTATCTCTTAAGATCATCTGTGTACAAAGTCTCTAAGTAATACGTAGTGTTAAGGTTGAGAAAGTCTCTGGAGTGAAGTTTATAATAAGCAACATAAATGCATGTTATGATTGTAGTGTTACAGTCATAATCCCCATTCCTATGCCCATTTCTCTAAACAATATTCAAGTTTTTAATTTTGGAGGTCATTCTCTACATATTCTTGAAAAATCAGGATGACACCAATTGAGTGTTAAGGTGATTGCTCCTTCTATAGTTTTATGAAACAGGAATTCTATGCATTTAAGCAACCCAACCCTATGTACAAAACTCCCTTACCACTTGAGAACTCCAATTTCCAAGCCTCTCCAAGCTTCTCCAACTTTTTTTCTTTCAATCCCTAGTTAATTCACTATTTTAGTAGGTGTGATATGGGCAAGAACACGTGAGCTAGGTAATTTCAAATTAATAGTCCATCTTTGTGTTAATAAATAAAGAATCAAGGTCATATATATTTTGCAAAATGGATTTTCTTCAAATAGAATGTTAATATAAAAAGGAAAAATGGAAGCATTCACTTTAGAAAGTAATGGAGGCTGTAAGCCAGCGAAGTCTCATTTTAAACAAAGGACAGAAGATTGCCCCTTTTTCAGAGGAAAGTAGTCGCAGCCAAGTACCGGAACACAACCGGAATTTTGGAAGAAATCCGGTTATTTTTGAAGGAGCACTCAGGATTTATAAGGAAGCCTAGGATTCAATTAACTGAAGTGAAAGATAAGAAAAGAGCATTCTGGAATAACTCAGATTCCGGAAGAAGCTCGCGAATTGGGCACCATTTCGGCAGAATTTTGGTAATTTTCCGGTGAGTACTTCGGGGACAGGGAACTCATAACTCAGTAGAATTTCGCGAATTCGGCATCATTTTGGTAACTTTCCGGTGAGCGCTTTGATGACAGGTCAGAATTTTGGTCAACTTGTTGACCGAAATCACTGGAACCAGAATTACTGTATGGACTCTGGTGGGTGGCAAGTTTATTTTGTGATTCTGTTTAGAGCGGCAGACACCCCTAAGTCCGCGCAAGGCATCTCGATGTTACAATTATGGAATCTATTGACTTCCAACTATAACCTTCATCAATATGCACTATCAGGGCCAATCAAGCCACCTTAAACGGATGTAATTGAACAGACATTACGGGTGGAGCCCGTCTACCAGTCGAAATAGATGATAGCAGGTGCGTTAACGGTTACGGAATCAAAGGACGATCCGATTTGGCACAACAACCTTTTTATGTTTCTGGAATCTATAAAAGACCCGCGTTACAGGACTACAAAGGCGTGGGGGGGGGGAGAAGGAAACCGGACGAGTAAGACTGGGAGAGGAATTGCTCGTAAACAAGGAAGGAGAAGAAAAGAGAGAGAGGGAAGAGGGAGAAGAAGAAGGGAACCGTGATACCAGTTTCGAGTTACGACTGAGAGAACCATCTCTGTGCTCCGGTGTTGTACGCTCACTGTTGGGAATTACTCTGTGGTGATGATACAGAGCGGGATTTTCCAGTGATGGCAATCAACATTACGGTGTGATTGAGGGTCTGAATTGTTGTTATGCCTAAGTTACATTACGGTGTGACTGAGGGTCTGGAGGGTGGTCTATGCTGAAGTCCCCAGTGTTCGGAAATATTGATTTTATTCGTTGTACTGTTGAAATTTAAAGATTCTATCCTCTCTATATCACACCTTGTAGTTCTTTCCCTATATTCCAAATATACTTTACTTTGGAATTTGCGCCATGTTCGGTTAGTTGTGCCATATTTCGTGACTCGTATATTACAGTAGTAAAATGATTCAGACACTGTTGGTATTGTTCCGTTTTCTTGTCTGTAAGCACTATGTGTATTCCGTCTACGCAACGCAGGGCCTACTCACAGTAATGTTACAGGGTATACTTCCCTCAGGAAGAACTCCCTCTTGAGTAGACGGAGGCTGAGTGCTGTATGTAGAGAATAGAATCCCCAAATCCCGTCTATAGTTTGGCACGCACGGTGGGACCCTCGCATTCCTATGAGAGGTCCGGAGGATAGTAAATAGTCTTCTTTCTCAGTATTTTTTCCTATTGCATTCGCAAGTAGATACATGATCCATACGGGAGCAGATAAGGATCCTCTTCGTGCAAGGAGTCTTAATAAGTCAGCTATACCTTCGACTAGTGAACCTAGCTCCCCTCTATCCTCCTTGAAATTATCTATTGATTTGGGTACGACACCATTGTCAAAAGAAAAGCATAAGAGAACCTTAGACTTCTCCTCATATACGTCAGAGGAAAAACCAGTGCCAATGGAGGATCTTTCTCATTTACTTTCCAGACTCAATATCAAGTTCCCTACCTTCAAGGGACAAGCATATGAGGATGCTGATGATCATGTGAGGAGATTCATCTCCTTATGTCGTGGACGAGGTCTGCAAAATAGATAGGATGCAATGCTGGCACTCTTCCCATCCACATTGGAGGGTCTTGCAGATAAATGGTATAGTCAATATGCAGATGGCCGGTTTGCTACATGGGAGGCTCTGAAGACGGCGTTCTCACAAACATTTCGACCTAGTGATTCCTCGGAAAGAGCTCTAGATGAGCTAGAGAATCTAAAGCTAAGATGAGGTGAATCCTTTCATGAACTTCATACTAGAACAAAAGCACTTGTTGCACGGCTGCCACATGCTCCAGGTGACTTCTTGGTTAAAAAATGGATAGAAAAAGCTCTACCCAGGTCATCTCAGCAGAAGCTACGTGAGTCTCTTAGATTGGATGCAACCCTCAATGATTTTGTTGCGGCAGCATCACGCATCGAAGAAGCTAGGCAACATTTTGAAGGGGATACACAATCGAATTATGCTGCAGAACTAGATCTTATTGGACAATTGAGGAAGGAACTGGAGGCATTGAAAATGCAACAGAGTGAACAAGAAGAGAAGGTCTTGCCACCACTACGTCGCACTGATGATGAAGTAGCCCAACTTCGCCGTGAGTTAGAAGATTTGGGGACCACTCAAGATATAAGAAGGCAGATTTGGTGTACAATATGTAACAACAATGGACATTCCAATGCCAATTGCCCTAACAAGGTAAGCTGTCAATTTTGTGGAAAAGATGGTCATGAAGCTAAAGACTGTTACTACCTGAAGGGTACACAACAACGGGGTAACCCTCAGGCTTTGGATGCATATTTTGCTAGCACTTCAAATGCACCAAATAGAGAGGAAAATCGTATGACAAAGCCTAGATATAATAGACCATTGATGTGATATCGCTGTGGTGAGTATGGCCATACGCAGAATAGGTGTTCCCTTCCGGAGGATGCACCTCCTTGTCAACATTCTCTAGAGGCCAAGGATCACTATACCAAAGACTGCCCAAGAAGCCGTCCTGCTCCAATCCACATGATTACAGTCTCACCACAAGAAGAAGGTATGAGCACTCAGTCTTATGCTGTTTCATCATCCGCAATGCCCATGATGACAAGAGCCAGACAAGCAGCAACAATCGGTAGAAAGGAACAACAAGGATTCCAAGATAGAGAGGAGGAAAAGAAGGCTGGATGGAAAGATCAAGCAGACATAGAAGGAGCTTAGGAAAGGATGGTTACTTCATTGAAGGACCAACCAACAAATCTGCAAGCAACACACAAGAGGTAAACATTGAGCAGGTTTTGAAAGGCATTCATCATAAGGTTAGTCTGTACGAACTTATAAGGATGGATTCAAAAATAAGAAGTGACTTATTGAAGATTATACACTTTGCTCACTTGATCCAATCACCCAGTATAGATGGTTTTATGGTTGATTTTCCCGCTGCACCCTTGATAGACTAGCAAAGCTCGAGATTATATGTTTGTATAAAAGAGGAAGTTTTCATAGGTGTGATCATAGATGGAGGCTCTGGTATGAATTTGATGCCCAATTTTACCATGAAGAAACTAAATTTGAACCCCACCAAGATAGTGCCATTCACAATTACACTAGCAGACCAACATCGGGTTACGCCTCTTGGCATTATTGAAAAGGTACGGATGATAGTACAGGGTTGCCACTTTACGTTGTATTTCGTTGTTATTGCACTTCCACAGGAGACTTCCTATCCTTTAGTTCTGGGGATACCTTGGCTGAGGCAAGCAAAAGCTTTGCAAGATTGGAGGAAAAACAAACTATGGATTTCAACAAGCACCAATAGACAACGGCAACTACATTTGGAAGAAGGATTCGACTCGGAGAAAACTACTGGGTATACTGTAGACACTCAGGTAATGCCCTCTCTACCCCATGAAGAAGATACATTATTAAATTGGATGACGGAAAGCACACAGTGTTGCACGGTCGAAATCAATGAAATAGAGGGAGAAGTTGCAGGTGAAGGAGTTGCAGGAAAAGGCCGTGAGGTTCACACGGAGTTGAACAATGAGAGTTTGCAAAAGATTACAGAAGTGGAAGGGGCAACGACTATGGAAGTTTCAGAAAAGGAAGATTATGAGCCTGAATGCAGGGATGAACTTCCCTCTTCTGATATACCTCAAGGATGGATTGGAGAACATATTGCAGAATATAGGCTAAGTTCCACTCCCGCATACAGTGGAGAGGATTTCTCAAACAAAACTAGTCCGGAAACACTAGTTCAAGAAGTGAATCTAGGGGGTAAAGAGAACCCTCAAGTCGTTCACTTGGCTTCTTGGCTATGGCATTATCCTCCTTTATTAGAGAGGGTGACTTCTTTACTTTTTGCCTATAAAAATGTCTTCGCATGGTCCTAGAAAGATCTAACAGGGATACCAGAGGAGCTTGGATTACACCGGATACCCTTAGTTCAGGGAGCCACACCTACAAGAAGTAGGCCGCATCGGCTCAACCCAAGGTATGCAGAGGCGGTAAAAGTGGAAATCACAAAACTAGAAGATGCAGGCATAATTGTTCCAGTAGAACATTCCAGGTGGCTTTCTTCTATGGTTATTGTACCAAAGAAAAATAGTGGAAAAATAAGAGTTTGTGTTGATTTTCGTGCCTTAAATAAAGTGACTATTCAGGATGGATTTCCTCAGCCCTTTTCAGAGCAAGTACTTGAGGAAGTAGCCGGTCACACTTTGTATAGCTTCTTGGATGGTTTTAGTGGCTACAATCAGATAGTAATCCATCCTCATGATAGGGACAAAATAGCCTTCGTTACTCCTTGGGGCACTTATGTTTATACACGTATGGCTTTTGGCTTGAAAAATGCACCAGCTTCCTTTAATAGAACAATGCATCTGATATTGGGAAAATGGTTAACAACCTTTTTGCGCATTTTTATGGATGACTTTTCAGTATTTTCAGGCACAGATACGCGAGAAATAGTTCAAAATTTCTATGATCACTTGGAAAATCTAAAAGAAATCTTTGAGCAGTGTCTCAAAACAGGTTTGAAGTTAAATCCTGCTAAATGTCATTTTCTGGTCACCAAGGGCACTCTTCTTGGTCACATAGTATCTGCTGAAGGGATAACGGTTGACCCTGCAAAGGTTACTGCTATTCTATCCATGCCTATTCCACAAAGCCCAAAAGAAGTGCAAAGTTTTTTGGGCCATGCAAGATATCATAGAAGATTCATATGAATGTATTCAGAAATAGCAAAGCCCTTATCAAGGCTTACCAGTAAAAAGGTCCCTTTCTCATGGAGTAATGAAGGTGAGAAAGCATTTTGTGAACTAAAAATGAGGTTATGTACTGCTCCACGTTTAAGTGTTCCTAACTGGTCATTAGAATTTCATGTGCATACAGATGCTAGTCTTCATGTTGTTGGTGCAGTTCTAGCTCAACCATCATCACACAAGGTTGATAAACCTATCTCTTATGCCAGCAGACTGCTCACCCAAGTAGAAAGGAACTACAATACGACCAAAAGGGAAGGCTTGGCTATTGTATTTGCTCTCAGAAGTTTCGGCATTACCTTCTAGGTGTGCATTTTGTAGTCATATATGACCATCAGCCTTTGAAGTACTTGATAAACAAGCCTAGAGTGGCTAGAAGGGTTTGGAGATGGTTACTCTTGTTTCAAGAGTTTAATTTTGATATTCATATTAAGCCAGGAAGAGAGCACTACATGGCAGATCAAGTCTCGAGGACTGCAATGAGAGAGAAGGCAATAGGTATTAATGACGAACTGGTGGATAGTAATCTCTTCCTAGTGGCAATTCCGACTGATTGGTATGGGGAGATTATCCATTTTCTCACTACTAGAAAACTCTCAGAACACTCGACACCTATAGAAAAGAGAAGACTGCTCCTGAAAGCCAAAGCATATTCACTTATAAATGGGAATTTATATAGGTATTGTCAAGATGATATCTTGAGGAAATGTGTTTACCCAAAAGAGGTAAATCTTTTGCTAGAGGTTGCACACAGTGAAGGACATCTTAAGGGGGAAGAATTGGCTCACAGAATCACCCACAAAGGACTATGGTGGCCTCATGTTTATAAGGATGAGATCAAGTTTGCTAAAGAATGCCATATTTGCTAGAGGTGTGCTCCTACGCCGTCCAAGTTAAATTTCCAACCATTAGTCATCTCCACAGGGTGGCTACCTTTTGAACGATGGGGTCTTGATTTTATTGGTCCAATCAGTCCAACTGGTCAACCGGGGAATAAGAAATATATTTTGATGGCCACATGTTATGCGACGAAATGGATAGAAGCTAAAGCCACTATAGATTTCACGGCCTTGACAGTGGCTAAGTTTTTGTTTAAACGGATTTTTTCAAGATTTGGTTGCCCACTTGAAATTACTAGTGATAGAGGCACTCACTTTGTAAATCAATTGCTCCAATTCATCTTCGATAAGTACAAAATCTTTCATAAGAAATCATGCGCTTACTATCCAAGGGCTAATGGCCAAGCAGAAACCTCCAACAAAATTTTGATTGGGCTCTTACGCAAATTATCCTTTGATCATCAAAGTTCTTGGCCACGAGCATTAATCAGTGCAATTTGGGCTTTCCGAACTACTAGAAGGGGAACCACTGGCGAAAGTCCACTCCGCTTAGTATACGATAAAGAAGCATTGGCACCGTTTGAATTTATTATCAGGAAGGAAATTGGAGCCAGAATCATTGGAATTGAGCCTCCCATTAGAAGGCTTGTGGCATTGGAAGAATGTAGGGAAACAACCATGAGGAAACTACGGTTAAAGCAAGAGGAATGCAAACGGCTGCATGACAGGTATTTAAGAATTAATAAGGTACAGGAAGGATCTTTGGTCCTAGTGCATCAGATTCTGTCGACATCCACAAAATTGGCACCTAAATGGATAGGGCCCTACAAGGTGATTAAGGTGCTACCCCAAGGAGTAGTACATTTAGCAGACTTGCAGGGTGAAAGGATGCCCCTGGTCAACATCTCCAGGGTGAAAACTTATTTGAAGTAATGCAAGCAGATTGAAATCATTCACTGTATATACCATAGTGCTTTTCATTTTCTGCAGATCATTTTGTTTGGTGGAATAAGCAAATAAATGAGTTATTGCACTGGGACGGTGCAAAGTCTTGATGCGGGGGATTGTAAGCCAGTGAACTCTCATTTTAAACAAAGGACAGAAGATTGCCCCTTTTTCAGAGGAAAGTAGTCGCAACCAAGTACCAGAACACAACCGGAATTTTGGAAGAAATCCGGGCATTTTTGAAGGAGCACTCAGGATTTATAAGGATGCCTAGGATTCAATTAACTGAAGTGAAAGATAAGAAAAGAGCATTCTGGAATAAGTCAGATTCCGAAAGAAGCTCGCGAATTCGGCACCATTTTGACAGAATTTCGGTAATTTTCCGATGAGTACTTCGGGGAGAGGGAACTCATAACTCAGTAGAATTTCGTGAATTCGGCATCATTTCGGTAACTTTCCGGTGAGCGCTTTGATGACAGGTCAGAATTTTGGTCAACTTGTTGACCGAAATCACCGGAACCAGAATTAATGTATGGACTCCGGTGGGTGGCAAGTTTATTTTGTGATTCTGTTTAGAGCGGCAGACACCCCTAAGTCCGCGCAGGGCATCTCGATGTTACAATTATGGAATCTACGAACTTCCAACTGTAACCTTCATCAATATGCACTATCAGGGCCAATTGAGCCACCTTAAACGGATGTAATTGAACAGACATTACGGGTGGCGCCCTTCTAGCAGGCGAAATAGACAATAGCAGGTGCGTTAATGGTTATGGAATCAAAGGACGATCCGATTTGGCGCAACAACCTTCTTATGTTTCTGGAATCTATAAAAGACCCGCGTTCTAGGACTACAAAGGCTTGGGGGGGGGGGGGGGAAGAAGGAAACCGGACGAGTAAGACTGGGAGAGGAATTGCTCGTAAACAAGGAAGGAGAAGAAAAGAGAGAGAGGGAAGAGGGAGAAGAAGAAGGGAACCGTGATACCAGTTTCCAGTTACAACTGAGAGAAATATCTCTGTGCTCCGGTGTTGTACGCTCACTGTTGGGAATTACTCTGTGGTGATGATACAGAGCGGGATTTTCCAGTGATGGCAATTAACATTACGGTGTGATTGAGGGTCTGAATTGTTTTTATGCCTAAGTTACATTACGGTGTGACTGAGGGTCTGGAGGGTGGTCTATGTCGAAGTCCCTAGTGTTCGGAAGTATTGATTGTTATTTGTTGTACTGTTGAAATTTAAAGATTCTATCCTCTCTATATCACACCTTGTAGTTCTTTCCCTATATTCCAAATATAGTTTACTTTGGAATTTGCGCCATGTTCGGTTAGTTGTGCCATATTTCGTGACTCGTATATTACAGTAGCAAAATGATTCAGACACTGTTGGTATTGTTCCGTTTTCTTGTTTGTAAGCACTGTGTGTATTCCTTCTACGCAACGCAGGGCCTACTCACAGTAATGTTACAGGGTATACTTCCCTCACGAAGAACTCCCTCTTGAGTAGACGGAGGCTGAGTGCTGTATGTAGAGAATAGAATCCGCAAATCCGGTCTATAGAGGCCAAAAGAGAATCAATCCAAAAATGAAACGAAACAAGAAGAGCGGCTACACAAAGTAGTGGTGAGTTATGGAGAAGAGATCACAAAGTCATTATAAGGGGTCATGTTCACTTGGCTACAAAAGTGGCAAGGTCGAAAATGCAAGTATAGAGGACGAAGGTGCTAACGAATCCTTGTAGGTAGTTCATTTAGTTTTATGCATTTCGTTTTCTACAGTCTCACAGACTATGTCTAGTCGCTTACTATTTCAAGGTATCGTGATTGCAAGAGTCATAACTCTCAACATATATATCCACTTCTAGAGTTTCAATACTCATTGGAAATCCTATCTTTTGTACTTCATTTATGTAGAATTGTTTCACCAATTTCGTCTTGATATTTGAGTTATTAAGGTTTTAGTGAAGATGGGTTTTTAGCCTAATTGAATGGAGAGGTAGCCAGACTTAATGCAAAGAGCTATGGAAGCATAAGTACTACAAATTGCATGTTTGATAGCTCATTTGGAAGCTATTAGTCTCTAGTTAGAGTGACCAAAGCCACAAGCTCATTGTATTCTTCAATTGATACGTAATTTCATTCTAAAGTTCAGCTATAGGTAAAACTCTTGATCCTAAGAACGTCTTTTACACGTTCTGCTGCACAAAGCAAAGGAATTCTTCAATAGTTGGTATTAGAGCTCAATAACACAAAATTGGAGCTTGAAGAGGCAAAGCATTGGAACAGAAGTAAAGGAAAAGAGAAGCTAAAAATCAAGGTGAAGCTTCGTAAACTCAAGATAGAGCACTAGAACATAATTGAGGTAAACTTCAAATTTGGAAATCTTCAATGGCTGATTTAGGAAAACAAGTTGAGAAGTTAGATAAAGATAATTTTTTTGCCTTGGAGATATAGAATGATAAATTTCCTTAATGGTAAAGGTTTGAGAAGTCTAGTTGTTGGAGATGATCCAGAACCAGTGCACCTTGAAGATCCCAACATTACTCGAGCTCAAAGGAGACAATTTATAGATTGGGAAGAGAGGAACCAAAGGGTGATGTTCCTCATTTCAAAAGTTATTTCTAACACTGTGCAAAGCCTAGAGAGAGCGAAGGAAGTTTGGGAAGAATTGAAGAAGGTGTATTCTACCTTAATAAGGTCTCAAAAGATGCAAGTCAAGAATGAACTCAACAACTTGAAGAAAAGCCTAAATGAAGGCATTATTGAGTATACGTTGAAGATCAATGAGCTTTGATATCAGCTAACATCACTTGGATGCACGATAAAAGAGGAAGACATCATCCAAATAGCCCTGAATGGCTTGAGGAATGAAGAGAAGTGGAAGCCCCTCATCAAAAACATTCTTTATAGAGACCCTCTACCAACAATCGAGGAGATTATACCAAATCTTGTGGCTGAAGAGGTTGCTCAACAAGGAAAAGTTAAAACAGGTAAGAATAGCCATAGGCAAATATTATATGCAGGTTGAGGTAGAGGAAGGAACTCAAGAGGCAGTTCAAGAGGAAGATGAAGAAGCTACAACAACACAAATTCCAACCAACATAATTCAAAGGACAACAAGGAAAACTCACATGAAAACACATATGGAAGATGTCAAGGAACAAATAGTGGAAGAGTTCAAGGTTCATAAAATGATCATAAATGTATAACATATTATTATGGTAAAGTAAGAAATTATGCAAATGATTGTTGGGAAAAGAATGGAAGACCAAATGGAGGGAACCAAAGGAACCAAAATAACCATGGGAGTATATCAAGTGAAGGAGATAAGAAAACCATGCTTTCCATGAAGCATGAGTACAACAACACGAGAAGTGATGGCCAAAAATGATTTATAGATTCAAGTTGCAACAATCATATGACATGCCAATAAGGTTTAAGCATAAATCTACGAGCTCCAAGTGTAAAAGGATTTATGGAGATCGGTGATGAAACTCAACACACAACTAAGCATGTTGGAGAAATGAAGATGGTGACAAGAAGGTATTGATTGATGTTCTTCATGTTCCTACTATAGCAAAGAATTTGATTTCAGTTGGATAAATGGTAGAGAAAGGATACCATGTTATCTTCAATGAAAAATGTTGCTTAATAAAGAATCCAAAAGAAGGATTCAAGGTTGTTGCTCAAGCAAGGAAAGAAGGTAGGATGTTCACTTTGGACATTCAAAAACCACATGGAAAGGTGATGTATATTCAATCTCGAAACAAGAGGATTAGTGAAATTGATTTGTGGCACATAAGGTTTGGGCACATTAACATTCCCAAACTGAAGAACATGAGAAACCATGAAGTGGTAAGAGATCTTCCTAGGAAAGGAGACTCAAAAACCATTCAACAAGAGCAACTATGTGGCAAGGAATGTCCTTTAATTCATACACATGGATGTATGGCAGCCAACACAATAACCATCGGTCGCTAGCAGTAGATAGTTTGTCACTTTTATTAATAATCATTCAAGAGAAGTATGGATTCTGCATAAAACAAAAATAAGATGTGTTCTCTAAGTTCAAGATTTTCAAAGCACAGGTAGGAAAGGAAACATGATGATACATAAAGACCTTGAGATTTGATGGAGGAGAAGAATATTTCTCCAAAGAATTGTCATATTTTCTTTATGAAAATGGCATAAAACGACAATTTACATCTAGATACATGCCTTAGCAAAATGGAAGTGCTAAAAGGAAAATAGACATATCAGAGACGTTTCAAGATGCATACTGAACGAGATGAAGGTCCCACTAAACTATTGGGCTGAAGTAGCTAGTACGGCTCTTTATTTTATGAACAAGTGCACAACATCTAGAGAGCATAATTTAACTCCTAAGGAGTTTTATTCCAGTAAGAAACCTGATCTTACACATCTCAAAGTTTTTGGATGCATGTGTTATGTTCACATTCCTCATGAACTAAGCACATAGATGGAGCCAAAGTCAGAAAAATGTATTTTCATTGGATATTCATCGAAGCAAGAAGGATATAGGTGCTACAATTTGGTGACAAAGGAGCTAGGGGTTGAGATGTGGTATTTCATGAGCTAAGACCATGGTTTGGAGAGAAAGGGCAAAAGAAGATTCTTAAAGAAGATTCTTAAAGAACATTCTTAAAGAAGATTATGAATGTGAGGTCGAGAAGCTTTTACTTCACATGGAGAAAGCTCAACATGGAATGGGAGACTAAGCAATCATTCATCATCACGAGCATTAGGTTATGAAAGATGTGAAGCTAAAAGTGCTACCCAAAATAGCAATTCAAATGTAAGTGAAGAACAGTATGAAGAAGTGATTATGCCAAAGGTAAAGTTGAGCTAGTTGAAGAAGCAATATCCTAAAGGAAAAGAAAGGACGACTTCAAGAGCAAGGTATCCAATTCAAAGGCTGAGATATGATGTTTTTTTTCAATGCATTTTGCGTATATGAAACAGGTGGTTAAAGACAAAGAACTAAGTGCATATAAAAAAGCATGTACACGGAAAGAATGGTCGCAGACTATGGAAGAAGAGATGAAAGCTCTCAAAAACAATCACAAATGGGAGCTCGTTCCAAAGGCTGAAGGTAGTCTAAAGTAAAGAGAAATGTCGATGGCTCTCTAGCTAGGCATAAAGCTAGACTAGTAGCAAAAGGATTCAAGCAAACTCATGGCATCAACTACGAAGAGAATTTCAACCCCCTTGCAAAGATGGGAACAATTAGAACCTTGATTGTGGTGAGTGCACCAAGGAGATAGCCATTGAACGAATTTGAAATAGAAAATTGTTTTTTCAATGGCGGACGTCAAGAAGATGTAAAACAATAGTTACGCAATATAACACAGGAGCAATAGCAGAGAAGATAACAGATATAGGAGAATCTCAACAATTTTCTACTAGCAGCAAGTACAAAGATGATGGCGTTGTCCACCCGTGCGCTCTCAAGGTAGAGCTTAAATGGTGATCTAGACAACTCTAGATAGGGAGATACAAGGTAGAGGTATGCTGGCTCAACTCAATGTCTTAGGTAGTGCAGAAGTCATGTATATATAGGATCATGGGTGGCCTGCCATGGACGGCTATAC
Source organism: Ceratopteris richardii (assembly GCA_020310875.1). Taxonomy (NCBI): domain Eukaryota; kingdom Viridiplantae; phylum Streptophyta; class Polypodiopsida; order Polypodiales; family Pteridaceae; genus Ceratopteris; species Ceratopteris richardii. The sequence goes on from CM035407.1 coordinate 43,171,150, forward strand.
ATGGGCGGTAGAGCGTGGGCGGCCACCGCCCGCGTAATTGCCATACACGGCTTAGACTGGTTGAACCGACCTAACAAATATAAATGATTTCTGACTCCGACAGGGAATATTCCATGGAATATTCCCTTTACCGTCGCGCCGGGGGCGCTGCCCCCGGACCCCCACCAGGGGGCCCGCTGGCCCCCTGGGACCCCCCAGCCAGGGGGCCCGCTGGCCCCCTTGGACCCCCCAGCCGGGGCTGCTCACCGCTGCCCCGGACCCCACAATTGGGGACCCTGGTAACTCCCTTTCCTTATAATATCTTACATGGTCCAATATGACCTTCATCCAACATTCAAGTTGGGATTCCCATCAATTGGGTAATGCACGCTTGGCTTCTCCTCATAAAGGGGGCCTTACAAAATGTGCATACAATCATGAGGGGTAGACATTGATCATACTCTAACACCCCCCCTCAATGTTTACCGATGATAAATCAAGTAGGTCTCGGTCCTATGCCCATCTGTTGAAGATGCTTGTTGAGCTGCTCTCTTCCAAGTGCTTTAGTGAATATGTCAGCACAATTTGCCTCTGTTGGGCAATATTCTAGCTCCACAATTTCATCTTCAATTAGCTCACGAATGTAATGGTACTGTACTTCTATGTGCTTGGTGCGAGCATGAAATACTGGGTTCTTTGCAATAGCCATACAACTTTGATTATCACACTTGAGTACAATTGGCATATTTGATGGAAAGCCTATATCTGCAAGAATTCTCCTTAACCAGACTGCCTCACAAGAAGCAAAACAAGCTGCTTTGTACTCTGCTTCAGTGGAGGAGAGTGCGAGAGTTGGTTGCTTCCTACTTACCCAAGAAAATATTCCTGAACCAAGTGAGAAACAATATCCAGAAACTGATTTTCTAGAATCACAATCTCCAGCCCAATCTGAATCACAATATCCTTGGAGTGTATCACCTGTGGTATACAAAATACCAAAATCCAAGGTTCCTGCAATGTACCTTAGAATTCGCATTCCAGCGTTCCAGTGACTCTCCTTAGGTTTTTTGGAAAACCTGCTTAACACTCCAACAGCATAGCAAATGTCTGGTCTAGTGTTGCACAGAAAAATAAGACTTCCAACGAGCTTCCTATACTTCTTAGCATCTACATCAGGCATGTTATCATCCATAGATAGCTTATGATTTACCTCCATAGGTGTGCTAGTTGGTTTGCAGTCCATCATTCCAAATGCCTTGAGAATTTCTTTGGAATATTTTTGTTGTGAGATGAAAATGCCATCCTTCCTTTGCCATACTTCAATTCCCAGACAAAAATGGAGTAGACCTAAGTCTGTCATTTCAAACTCAGTTCCCAAGCTGATCCGAGTTTGATTGATGAGTTCCTGATGATCTCCTGTAATGATCAAATCATCTACATATACAATGACAACAACTAGCTTGCTATCCCTTTTCGTTACATACAAGTTAGCATCAGAAGTACTTCTTTCAAAACCCATATTTTTGAAAAAATGATCAATTCGTTGGTACCAAGCCCGTGGAGCTTGCTTAAGTCCATACAAAGCTTTCTTCAACCTGCAAACTTTATTTTCTGAATTGGGCACCTCAAAACCTGGTGGTTGAGATACATATACCTCCTCCTTGAGGTGACCATTCAAAAATGCAGATTTGACATCCATCTGGAAAATAGGCCAAGACTTTTGTGCAGCTACTGCAAGTACCGTCCGAATAGTTGTCATGCGTGCTGTTGGTGCAAAAGTTTCTTGAACATCAAATCCTTCAATCTGTGAAAAACCCTGTGCAACTAATCGTGCTTTATACTTTTCTAATGTTCCATCAGCTTTATACTTAGCTTTCCAAATCCATTTAGTACCTATTACCTTCTTCTTTGGCGGCAAGTCGACTAGATCCCATGTATCATTTTTGAGTATACTATCATACTCAGACTGCATTGCCGCTCTCCAATCTGGATCATCAATGGCTTCTTCAATGGTGGTAGGTTCCTTTATCGAACCCATGATATCTGCCATTAGAGCCATGTTAACAATGTGTTCTGAGGCTCTTCTTTGCTCCTCTATTCTCTTTGATCTTCGTAATCCATCCGATGATGATTCTGGTGCATCTACATGTGGATTGTGATCATCAAAGAGCTGTTGTGCCCACTTCGGTAGTGGCTTACGCTGTGCAGCTACAATTGGTTGGCTTTTTATTGAGGAAATTTCTCCATCAGATGTTTCCTCCTCCTCAACTTTAACCTGTCTTTTGATAGGCACAAGGTGAGATATTTCTCCGTTTGATGAGATAGTAGATTTACCTTTATCTTCTACTAAGTGTGGTCGTTCATCAAACACCACATCTCGGCTGACAAAAATCTTCCTTGCCTCAGGATCCCATAACCTGTATGCTTTAGACTCTTCACTATATCCTAGGAAGACACACTTTTTGCTTTTTGAATCCAACTTTGATCTTGTTGAATCAGGAATATGTGCATAACAGAAACAACCAAAAATTCTGAAATGCAAAACTGAAGGCTTTTTACCAGAATATGCTTCTTGAGGAGTCATCCCCTTCAGAGCTTTTGTGTAGCTTCGATTGAGGATGTAGACTGCTGTATTGACTGCTTCTGCCCAGAATGAATCAGGCATGTCTTGAGCCTTTAACATACAACGAGCCATTTCAACTACTGTCCTGTTCCTGCGCTCAACAACGCCATTTTGTTGAGGTGTATGAGCTGTGGTAAGTTGCCTTTTCACACCATGCTCCTTACAGTAATTGTTGAATTCTGTTGACAAGAATTCACCTCCTCTATCTGTTCTAAATTTCTTCAGTTTCCTTCCTGATTCACTTTCTACATACTTATGCCACGCTTTAAATTTTTCAAAAGCATCAGCCTTCTCTCGAATGAAATAAACCCACATCTTTCTACTATAATCGTCGACTAACAGCAAGAAGTAGAAAGATCCTCCTAAAGCAGGTGTAGACATTTTACCGCAGAGATCAGCATGTACCAACTCTAGAGGAGCTTGAGATCGATTGCTGGTCTCTCTTGGAAATGCCTTTCGTTGTTGCTTGCCCATCATACAAGCTTCACAAGGTTCCTGCAACTCTGAAAATGCAGGCAAATGAGCAACCATCCCTGTTCGTTGCATCTCCTTCAAAACTGCAAATCCGAGATGCCCAAATCGTTGGTGCCATAACCTGCTTACATCTTTATCTTCTGTAGCAGTTAAAGCACTTAACTCATACAAGTTATCCCGTCGTGTGCCTTTACCTACAACATTACCTGATGAATCCATGATTTCCGCACCACTCTTATTGAAGTGAACTTCGAGTCCACGATCTGTTATTGCAGAAACTGACAACAAATTTCTTTTGAGTGTAGGTACATAGAGAACATCGGATAACTTTTTCTCAACACCTGGAGAAGTGATAAAAGAGATGGTTCCAGTTCCTTCAGCTGGACACTTGGAGTCGTTTCCCACCACTACATTGATGGATTCCCGCAGAGGCACTAGGGAACTATACCAATCCTTTTTACTAGTCATATGGCGAGAAGCTCCACTATCTAAAATCCATGGCTCATCAACACGAGCTTGAGCAGATGAACATACCTCTTCAATAGCTACCCAAAGTTCCAGCTCTGTGTTGTTTGCAGACTCTTTGTTCTTCCATGATGATTTTACAGTCCCATTCCGTTCATCAGCTTGCTTCTTTCTGCAATCCTTGATGGCATGGCCTTTCTTTTCACAATAGAAGCAACTTCCTGTGAACTTTTTCTTCTTTGGCTTCTTCTTTGATCCCTCTGAAGAGCCTTTACCTTTTGCATTTGCTGAGAATGCAGCATCAGTTGTACTTTGCCGATTCTTCAGCCGCATCTCTTCTTCTAAAAGCATGGCACAAAACTCTTCAAATGTAAGAGGAGTTGGCCTTACCTGAGTGTTAAGGGCTGTTACTAATCCATCATACTTTGCTGGAAGAACACGTACAGATCTTCGAGCTAGCTCTTCTGGTGTTATAACAACACCAACTGCAGCCAATTGATCTTGAAGATGCTTTATCCGTTTGATAAAATCTTCAGCCTTTTCAGAATCAGAATGCTTTTCATTTGCCAACTGATTTTCTAAATTCTGTATCCTAGTGTGGTTCTTGGTCTCATATTGTCGAGCCAATATGCCCCAAGCCTCATGTGCTTTAGTAGTATGTTGAACTAAAGTAAGCACAGAATCACTTACACTAGTGACAATCGCACATAATGCATCAGCATTCCGCCTCTTCCAAGCTCGTAGAAGATCTGGATCTGGCTGAATCATCAATCTTGAATTTGCTGGATCTTCAACTGGTATAGGCTCTGGATCCAATCCCATCGGTCCCATGACAGTGTCAAGTAATTCATAGGAGTCCAAAATTGCAGAAATTTTGAACTTCCAGAGTGTATAGTTGGTTCCATCCAGCTTCCCTTTAGTGAATGCAGGTGGACGAATTCGAATAGGTGCAGCATTAACATTAGGTGAAGCACCAAGACTAGTGTTCGACGATGAAGCCATCATGTAATCACTAGAATAATCTACTGATATTCTAGTCTGCTAGTAGGCTAAAATAATGATACTTCTCAAGCTATTCGAACCTTACAGCTCTGATACCATGTAAAACAATAGTTACGCAATATAACACAGGAGCAATAGCAGAGAAGATAACAGATATAGGAGAATCTCAACAATTTTCTACTAGCAGCAAGTACAAAGATGATGGCGTTGTCCACCCGTGCGCTCTCAAGGTAGAGCTTAAATGGTGATCTAGACAACTCTAGATAGGGAGATACAAGGTAGAGGTATGCTGGCTCAACTCAATGTCTTAGGTAGTGCAGAAGTCATGTATATATAGGATCATGGGTGGCCTGCCATGGACGGCTATACATGGGCGGTAGAGCGTGGGCGGCCACCGCCCGCGTAATTGCCATACACGGCTTAGACTGGTTGAACCGACCTAACAAATATAAATGATTTCTGACTCCGACAGGGAATATTCCATGGAATATTCCCTTTACCGTCGCGCCGGGGGCGCTGCCCCCGGACCCCCACCAGGGGGCCCGCTGGCCCCCTGGGACCCCCCAGCCAGGGGGCCCGCTGGCCCCCTTGGACCCCCCAGCCGGGGCTGCTCACCGCTGCCCCGGACCCCACAATTGGGGACCCTGGTAACTCCCTTTCCTTATAATATCTTACATGGTCCAATATGACCTTCATCCAACATTCAAGTTGGGATTCCCATCAATTGGGTAATGCACGCTTGGCTTCTCCTCATAAAGGGGGCCTTACAAAATGTGCATACAATCATGAGGGGTAGACATTGATCATACTCTAACAGAAGAGGTATACATGAGTCAACTGATTTGATTTAGAGATGAAAAGCATCCAAATTTTGTTTGCAAATTCAAGAAAGCTTTGTACAGGTTGAAAAAAGCTCCACGTTCTTGGAACCAAAGATTGGTTGAGTACCTCACATGGTATGGATGTAGTCAAACTAGTGGAGATCCTTCTCTCTACATGAAGAAAGAAGAAAACAAGCAGGTATACATCTGCATATATGTTGATGATCTCATCATAAAAGGAAGTAATCTTTTAAGAATAAAAGAGATCAAAATAAAACTCGTTAGGGAGTTTAAAATTTCAAATCTTAGTGAACTAAAATATTTTTTAGGCATTGAGGTGGTCTATGGGAAAGATGGCATGTACTTGATGCAAAGAAACTACCTATTGGATGTTCTTCTCAGATTTTGAATGAATGAATGCAAACCACTCACTCAACCTATGGACACAAATGTGAGGTTATGCTCAAATGATGAAGAGAAGTTACATGCTGTAACTACATATAGGATTATTATAGATTCATTAATCTATGCTACGATCACAAGACCTAATTTGTTTATATCCTTCGAGTACTTTCTCAATTAATGCAAACTCCAACAAGCGAACATTCAAATTCATTTAAACGAGTGCTAAGATATATGAGTCACAAAGTCAATCATGCCATGTTTTAGAGATATGATGAAGAATTGTAGGTAAAGCTATTTAGCAATGCTAATGGGCTAGTTTCAAGGAAGATGGAAGATCCATTTTAGTTTATGTATTCATCATAGGCAACAAATCTATCACATGGAGCTCAAAGAAGAAACCCACTATTGCACTATCATCTGCAAAAGCTGAATATGGAGGATTAGCCTTTGCAACTTGTGAATCTATGAGTATTAAGAAGCTCTCTACTAATCTTGATGTGCAGACAGAGACCATTCCAATGTATGGTGATAACATGTCAATCATTCACTTGACAAAAAATCCAATCTTTCATGCACGAAGTAAGCACATTGAAGTGCATTACCATTATCTTTGCGAATATGTTTTGAGAAAGGATGTGGATATAAATTTCATTAGAACTAATGAAAAGGCTACAGACATGTTTACAAAGTCCTTAGATGCTTCTAAGCTAAATGGGTTCAAGGATGAAATCCATTTGCACGATGTGGCTGAAGGTGCTAGCTCACATCTGAGCTTGAGGGGGAGTGTTCAAAAATAAAGAAGCAAGGTTGCATATATCTTAGAAAAAGGATTTTCTTCAAATAGAATGAAAAATAAAAAAAATTAAAAATGGAAGCATTTACTTCAACAGAAAGTTGAGGCCAAAAGAGAATCAACCCAAAAAGTGAACTAAATGAGAAGAGTGGTTGCACAAAGTAGTGGAGAGTAATGGAGAAGAGCTCATGAAGTTATCATGAGAGCTCATGGCCAGTTGGTTACAAAAGAGGAAAGGGAGGACACTCAACTATAAAGGAAGAAGTTGTTGAAGTCCCCTTATAGGTAGCTCATTTAGTTTTTTTCATTTAGTTTTCTATAGCGTCACAAACTATGTCGAGCCGCTCACTATTTGTAGGTATCATGATTGCAAGAGTCATAACTTTCAATGTATATATCCATTTCTAGAATCTAAATAATCTTTGGAACACTTATCTTGTGTAATTCCTTTGTGCAAAACAACTTCATCTTACTCTTTGAGTTATTAAGGTTTTAGTGAAGACGCGTTTTTAGCCTAACTAAGTGGACATGCAGCCCGTTTTGAGGCAAAGAGTTGCCAGATCAAAAGTACTCCAAACCAAAGCCACAAGTGCAACCTATTCTTATATTAATGGAAATTTTCATTCTAAGGTTCAATTGTAGGTAAAAGTCTTGATCCTAAGAAGGTCTTCTACACTTCTCCCCTGCACATAGGAGAGGAATTCTCAACACTTTGGGATAGACTTGTAGACGTACATAGCAACAAAAGTAGGATTCTTATCCCTATCAAGACTCTGATAACTCTTGATTCATTTGAATTTGATTTTGAAAACTTGAAATTTGGTTGACCCAAACATCTAACTTGAATGTTTGTATAATGGTTTACTCCCAACCAACGATTACTTGCTTTTTTAACTCAATTAGAGGACTACTTTGTTGTAATGGGATAGAAACTCCTATGTAAACTATAGAAGAAAGTTTGCCATTTACTTCAAGTCAATCGTACTATCATTTGAACAAGTCAAATCCAAAATTAAAACTCTAAAACTTAGGAACATTTTCTCAAAGGCTTTATCTTTAATTTCTTAAGAATTGTCAATCTTATGAGCAATTCCTAACATCTCTGTTCTAGAATTTACTAGAAGCAAACAAAAATGAATGAGTCAACTTAGACTTAGTTCCTTTTGAAGATTGAAAGAGTTCTTGTACAGAACATCTATCTCATATGTTTAATATAATTATTTTGTTCCAACCGACTAACCCTAGAGTTTTGTGAAAAGAATCTTATATTGTATCTGATTCAAAGGCAAAACATATAGAAAATGAGAAGAAGACGTAAATGTAACTTTGTACAACCAATCCAAAACTCAAAGAGATACTTGACTGTGCTCGGAGGAAAACTCTAGGTGACTCAAAATTTTAACTTCTAAAAGATCTGTTTTAACGAGGTATGGAAACAATTTTACTATCTTTAAGAGGCAAAAATTGAATTCTCAAAAATATTCTTGGATTACAACTAGACATCATGCAACCACAAGATACTAGTGTGGTATCCAACAACCGTGTGATGAACCATTGAGCTTCTATTGATGAGTCTTTTACTCAAATATTGCTTCACTTGAGACTAAGTTCCTACCTATATTCAATCTTTATGACTACTTACTAGGAATGTAATTCGTATCCTCCCATTGTCCATTCTCTCGTCCTTGAAGAACTTGGCTTCCTTATGTCCTCTCCTTTAAATACAAGATGGCAATGCCTTTATTTGTTGCCCTTATTACATGTAGAGCCTCTCTTTGAGATAGTCAAGTGCTCCAATGATTGTCTTTAGTCAATGCACATACCAAGTTCAATATTAGTACATGTAAGAAGTTGTAGATAAGCTACTCTATCGCTATTGGTTGCAACAAATTTAGTTCCTAAATTAAGGCATAAAATAAGTTCTGATGGCTTGCCTAAGTCACAAACTCTTGATGTTTGGTTCATAGTCATTTGTGGATAGTAGATAAGAAATGTGTTGTCTAGAGTTTAATAGATTGTGGATAACATTAAATTAGGGACAACGGCATGGCTAAGTCATGAACTCTTGACGTCTGGTTCGGAGGCTTGAATCAAAATTTGGGCCCTTTGTTACCGAATCATCCCACTCATGTAGCATGGTGGTAGTGCTTTCACCTACAGAGTAATATGTGAATTGTTGCTTCTCACCGATGTTCATCGAGAAACAAACCTTTTGCTCTGTTGACTAGTAACAAAATGAATATGAGATTGTTATAACTTGCCCAAACTCATCAACTCATCTACTCAGAGATAGCGTGAAGTACTTGGCTTGTAGCCACCATGATTCAAAACCCAATGCAAACATATCCATTTTTTTGTTAATGGAGTTGCAAAATGGTGCATATAAACAC
>CM035407.1:43185101-43200101 GCA_020310875.1 Ceratopteris richardii
AATTATGCTGCAGAACTAGACCCTATTGGGAAACTGAGGAAGGAACTGGAGGCATTCAGAATGCAACAAAATCAACAAGAAGACAAGGTCTTGCCACCACTGCGTCGCCCTAACAAGGTAAGCTGTCAATTTTGTGGAAAGGATGGTCATGAAGCTAGAGACTGTTGCTACCTCAAGGGTACACAGCAACGAGGTAACCCTCAAGCTTTGGATTCATATTATGCTAGTACTTCAAGTGCACCTAATAGAGAGGAAAATCGAACGAAAAAGCCCAGGTATGATAGACCATTGATGTGTTATCATTGTGGTGAGTATGGCCATATGCAAAATAGGTGTTCCCTTCCAGAGGGTGCACCTCCTTGTCAACATTGTCCAGAGGCCAAGGATCACTATACCAAAGACTGCCCAAGAAGCCGTCCTGCTCCAATCCACATGATTGCAGTCTCTCCACAAGAAGAAGGTATGACCACTTAGTCATATGCTCTTTCATCCTCTGCAATGCCCATGATGACTAGAGCCAAACAGAAAGGAGGAAAAGAAGTCTGGGTGGAAGGGCCAAGCAGAAATTGAAGGAGCTTATGAAAGGATGGCTACTTCTCTAAGGGACCAACCAACAAGTTTGGAAGAAGACATTCATGAGGTAAACATCGAACAGATCTTGAAAGCTATTCATCACAAGGTTAGTCTGTACGTACTTATAAGGATGGATTTAAAAAATAAGAAGTGACTTATTGAAGATTATACACTCTACTCACTTGGTCCAATCACCCTGTATAGATGGTTTCATGGTTGATTGTCCCCCTGCACCCTTGGCAGACTACCAAAGCTCATGATTATCTGTTTGTATAAAGGATGAAGCTCTCACAGGCGTGATCATAGATGGCGGCTCTGGTATCAATTTGATGCCAGATTTTACAATGAAGAAGCTGAAATTGAACCCCACCAAGATGGCACCATTCACAGTTACACTAGCAGATCAACATCGGGTTGCGCCTCTTGGCATTATTGAAAAGGTACAGATGATAGTACAGGGTTGCCACTTTGTGTTGATTTTGTTGTTATTGCACTTCCACAGGATTCATACCCTTTACTTTCGGGGAGACCTTGGCTGAGGCAAGCAAAAGCATTGCAAGATTGGGGAAAAAACAAACTATGGATTTCAACTAGCCCCAATAGCCATCTGCAGCTACATTTTGAAGAAGGATTTGACTTAGGGAAAACTACTGGGTATATTGTGGACACACAGGTAATGCCCTCTCTACCCCAAGAAGAAGATACATTATTGAATTGGATGATGGAAAGTGCAGAGTGTTGCACGGCAGAAATCAATGAAATAGAGGAAGAAGTTGCAGATAAAGGAGTTGCAGGAAAAGGCCATGAGGTTCACAAGGAATTGAAGAATGAAAGCTTGCAGCATATTATGAATGTTGAAGGGGAAACATCTATAGAGGTTTCAGAATAGGAAGGTTATGAGCCTGCATGCAGAGAAGATCTCCCCTTTTTGGATATTCCTCCAGGATGGACCAGAGAACATATTGCAGAATATAAGTTAAAGTCCACTCCTGCATACAGTGGAGATGATTTATCAAACAAGATTAGTCCTGAAACACTAGTGCAAGAAGTAAATCTAGGGGATGAAGAGAACCCTCAAGTAGTCCACTTGGCCTCTTGGCTGTGGCATTATCCTCCTTTACTGCAGAAGGTAACTTCTTTACTTTTTACTTACAAAAATGTCTTCACATGGTCCTACAAAAATCTAATAGGGATACTAGAGCAGCTGGGATTACACAGAATACCCTTAGTTGAGGGAGCCGCGCGTGCAAGAAGTAGGCCGTATCGACTCAATCCAAAATATGCTGGTAAAGTTGGAAGTTACAAAACTAGAAGAACCAGGTATAATTGTTCCAGTAGAACATTCCAGGTGGCTTTCTTCTATGGTTATTGTACCCAAGAAAAATAGTGGAAAAATAAGAGTTTGCATTGACTTTCGTGCCTTAAATAAAGTGACTGTTCAAGGTGGATTTCCTCAGCCTTTTTCAGAGCAAGTACTTGAGGAAGTAGCCAGTCACACTTTGTATAGCTTCTTGGATGGTTTTAGTGGCTACAATCAGATAGTGATCCATCCTGATGATAGGAACAAAACAACCTTTGTTACTCCATGGGGCACTTATGTCTATACTCACATGGCTTTTGGTTTGAAGAATGCACCAGCTTCATTTAATAGAACAATGTATCTGATATTGGGCAAGTGGTTAACAACCTTTCTCTGCATTTTCATGGATTACTTTTCAGTGTTTTCAGGCACAGATAGAAGAGCAGCAGTTCGAGATTTCCAAGATCATTTGGAAAATCTAAAAGAAATCTTTGAGCAATGTCTCAAAACAGGTTTGAAGTTAAATCCTTCTAAATGTCATTTTTTGGTCACGAAGGGCACTCTTCTTGGTCACATAGTATCTGCTAAAGGGATAACAGTTGATCCTGAAAAGGTTACTGCTATTCTATCCATGCCTATTCCACAAAGCCCAAAAGAAGTGCAAAGTTTTTTGGGCCATGCAGGATATCATAGAAGTTTCATACGAATGTATTTAGAAATAGCTAAGCCCTTATCAAGGCTTACCAGTAAAAAGGTCCCTTTCTCATGGAGTGCTGAAGCTGAGAAAGCATTTTGTGAACTGAAAATGAGGTTATGTACTGCTCCACTTTTAAGTGTTCCTAACTGGTCATTGGAGTTTCATGTGCATACAGATGCTAGTCTTCATGCGTTTGGTGCAGTTGTAGCTCAACCATCATCACACAAGGTTGATAGACCTATCTCCTATGCCAACAGACTACTCAACCAAGCAAAAAGGAATTACAGTACAACAAAAAGGGAAGGTTTGGCTATTGTATTTGCTCTTCAGAAGTTTTGGCATTACCTTCTTGGTGTACATTTTATAGTCATATCTGAGCATCAGCCCTTGAAATACTTGATAAACAAGCCTAGAGTAGCTGGAAGGGTTTGGAGATGGTTACTCCTATTTCAAGAATTTAATTTTGATATTCATATTAAGCCAGGAAGACAACACTACATGGCAGATCAAGTGTCGAGGACTGCAATGAGCGAGAAGGCAATAGGTATTAATGATGAGCTGGTGGATAGTAATCTCTTCCTAGTGGCAATTCAGACTGATTGATATGATGGAATTCTCCATTTTCTCACCACTGGAAAACTCCCAGGACACTTAACACCTATAGGAAAGAGAAGATTGCTCCTGAAAGCCAAAGCATATTCACTTATAAATGGAAATTTATATAAATACTGTCAGGATGATATCTTGAGAAAATGTGTATATCCAGAGGAGGTAAATATTTTGCTAGAGGCTGCACACAGTGAAGGACATCTAAAGAGGGAAGAATTGGCTCACAGGATCATCCACAAGGGACTATGGTGGCCTCATATTTACAAGGATGCGATCAAGTTTGCTAAAGGATACCACATCTGCCAGAGGTGTGCTCCTACGCTAACCAGATTGAATTTCCAACCATTAGTCATATCTACAGGATGGCTCCCATTTGAACGATGGGGTCTTGATTTCATAGGACCAATGAGTCCAACTAGTCAACCTGGGGGTAAGAAGTATATTTTGATGGCCACATGCTACGCAACTAAATGGATTGAGGCTAAAGCTACTATAGATTGCACAGCTTTAACAGTAGCTAAGTTTTTGTATAAACATATTTTTTCAAGATTCGGTTGCCCACTGGAAATCACTAGTGATAGAGGCACACATTTTGTAAATCAATTGCTCCAATTCCTATTTGGCAGGTACAAGGTTTTTCATAAAAAATCTTGTGCCTACTATCCCAGGGCAAATGGCCAAGCAGAGAGCTCCAATAAGATTTTGATTGGATCGCTTCGCAAATTATCCTTCGATCATCAAAGTTTTGGCCACAAGCATTGATCGGTGCAATTTGGGCTTTCAGAACTACAAGAAGGGGAACCACATGTGAGACTCCATTCCGCTTAGTATATGGAAACGAGGCACTAGCACCATTCGAATTTATTATCAAAAGAGAAATGAGAGCCAAGGCCATTGGAATTGAACCTCCCATTAGGAGACTGGTGGCATTAGAGGAATACAAAGAAGGAGCAATGCAAAATCTTCAGATAACCCAAAAAGAGCGCAAAAGATTGCATGACAGGTATCTTAGCTCGAAAGAAGTACAAGAAGGATCCATGGTTTTAGTGCATCAGATCCTAGGAGTTTCAACCAAATTGGCACCCAAATGGATAGGACCTTACAGAGCGGTAAAAGTGCTACCTCATGGAGTGGTGCATCTGGAGGATTTGCAGGGTAAGAGAATACCTCTAGTCAATATCTCGAGGGTGAAGAAGTCCCTGAATTAAAGTTTAGATCAAATTGGAAGAATTTCAACCACTCTCCATACCACATTTCATTCAGTATTTGTAGTTATTTTGTTCATTCAATCAGCAGATAAAAGGAAATTGCACCGAGGCAGTGCAAAAGCTTGATGTGGGGGTCTATAGCACCCCTCTTCTCTCTCTCTTCCCTCCCCACCCCCTCCCTCATCTCTCTCTCTCTCTCTCTCTCTCTCTCTCTCTCTCTCTCTCTCTCTCTCTCTCTCTCTCTCTCTCTCTCTCTCTCTCTCTCTCTCTCTCTCTCTCTCTCTCTCTCTCTCTCTCTCTCTCTCTCTCTCTCTCCCTGCCCCGCAGCGAACCTCCCTCTCTCTCTCTCTTCCCCCTCTGACCCCCGCACCTGCCAACCCCACAAATCCCGCCCCTCACCACCCCACACTCCCCTCAGCCCCCCCCGGCCCATCTCTCTCCCTCTCTCTCTCTCTCGCTCTCTCTCTCTCTCTCTCTCTCTCTCTCTCTCTCTCTCTCTCTCTCTCTCTCTCTCTCTCTCTCTCTCTCTCTCTCTCTCTCTCTCTCTCTCTCTCTCTCTCTCTCCCTCCCCCAGCCCCGTAGCGACCCTTCTCTCTCTTCCCCCTCGGACCCCCGCACCCGCCAGCCCCACAAATCCCACCCCTCACCACCCCACACTCCCCTCAGCCCCCCGCCGCCCATCTCTCCCCCCTCTCTCTCTATCTATCTATCTCTCTCTCTCTCTCTCTCTCTCTCTCTCTCTCTCTCTCTCTCTCTCTCTCTCTCTCTCTCTCTCTCTCTCTCTCCGTGCCGCGCAGTGACCCTCTCTCTCTCTCTCTTCGCTCTCTGACCCCTGCACCCGCCAGCCCCACAAACCCCGCCCCTCACCACCCCACACTCCCCTCAGCCCCCCGCGGCCCATCTCTCCCTCTCTCTCTCTCTCTCACTCTCTCTCTCTTCCACTGACCCCTCCCCATAGTCCACCACCCCCCCTCAATCCCCAACATCCCCTCCTCTATCCACCGCTCCCTCACTCCACCACCCCCCTCACTCCACCACCCCCCTCACTCCACCACCCCCCCTCAATCCCCACATCCCCGCCTCTGCCCACCTCCCCCTCACTCCACCACCCCGCCCCTCATCTTACCAAATCCCCTCCCCTTTTCCTCTCTCTCCATATGGCCATGTAATGGAATTGCCATTCAAAACCTTCAAAAGAAGTTTATGATATTCGTGCTACATATTCAGACTTGATTGAATGTCACTATTTTCAACTTCTGGCTTATGAAGGGCGGTCATATAGACAAATGATACAGCACTCGAAAAGGATAAGCTGCTGGTTGCACTATCTTTGAGGTGAAAAGAAGGTATCTAGCGTTAATGGATAAAGGAGTTCGTCGGACTCTTTTGTGCAGGGACATATTAAGCTAAAAGGCAACAAATTCAAGGCCCTAAGCTATTATCCTTCTGGATTTCTCTTATAGGTGGGCGAAAGAGAGGCCCAACTTTCAGATGGTCAAAAGCTACTTCTGAGGGTCAGTACAACACCACGGACCACACATCATGAGATCTCAACTTTCATGCAAAAGTCACATTCAAAGTGAAATCGTAAAAGTAAAAGCAGAAAAATTACTATTGCCGCCAACCCTTCATGACGATTGTCTATTTTTGAGGATCCAATTCAAAATCAAGTGGTATAACTGACCTCCCCCCAATTTGGGCAATCAACTGGCACATGATCAGTGGGCGTGAGGAATCGCCAAGGCCCTCTTGGCGTATTGGAGCCTATAAAAGAAATGGACTTGTGATCATTTGGGATACATTCAGATATACACATATACTTATATGCATAGAGGGTTCCTCTCTTTGCACTCTGTGGTTACAAGCCTACTATAGGAAGTCACTCTCTCATGCGGATACAGAGCATGGGCTTCCCAGTGGAGGGCTAATATCACTATAGTGTGAAGAGAGTGGCGTGGCTTTGTCTTTCAGTGTGAGTGAGTGGTATTTTTATGCTCTTTTCCTTAGAGGAATTCTTCATACTTTGTATTGATCAGTGCTAATCTGCATCTAGCTGTGTCCATTGTACGCATTGGATGAATCCCTTGTATTGATGTTGTTTAGTTCTTGAGTGGCTTGTTAGCCCAGAGCATGAACTTTTGAGCATCTCTTGGCCTATGTTGTAATCATGTGATTCGAACTAAGGAGTGTATGGTCTTCCATTATTGTCATTTTGTCATTAACATTTTCTTGAGTATTCACAACTCTGTGCAATCATTGATATCTGCTTGCTCACAGAAGTGTTAAAGGGTATATTTCCCTAAGGAGAACCTCCCTTGAGTAGGTGAAGTACTAGAATGCTTGCTGCATGCTCCTGTTAAAAGTAGATACCCCAGTACCTCCTCTATAGTGTTCTTGAAACATTCATTTGTGGTGTGATCGGTTAAGCCACAAATATTGCAAGATGAAGAGTTGTATGATCTACCCTGCCTTGGTTTCCTCCTCCGCCCCTTCCTCTAGTACCTCTTCCTCTACCTGTGAAGTTCACTTGAGAGGTATGTGCCTCTTCTTCAATATTTTTACCTTTATGTTTATCTTTACCCTTATTTCTACCTATGTAAATGGCAAAAGATTGATAACCTCTAGAGTTGTCTCCATTCTCGTTAAGATTTGTCTCATATGTGAAGAGATGCCCCATCAATGTGTCGAGGTCGGGTATCTGCATATCCATATATAAGTTCATTGCTATGGTTAATGACTCCCATTTTTCATCAGCCTTGATGCCACTTATGATCTATCTTACTATCTGCTCGTCTTCTATTTCTTCTCCAATGCTTCAAAGTTGCTCAGCTACATCCTTCATCTTCGTCACATAGTCAACTACACTTTGCTTTGGTTGCTCGTTGAAGGTTTTGAACTCCATCCCAAGTTGGTTCTTCCTAGCCCTTGTATTTGATGAGAAGTATGAAGAAAGTACTTCCCAAGTCTCTTTGGAAGGTCTTGCAATGCCTAATGTGAGGTAATAAAAAATCATATGTTGAGCTAAGTGTATAAGACCTAGCTAGAGCATCCTCTGCACATGATGTAGCTAGTCTTTCTTGCTCTTCTCTTGTGGTTTCATGTTTGCTCGTGAATGTTGGTATTTCTTCATCTCTAGAGATGTATCCATATAATCTTCTTCCATGTTCGATAGTTGCCTTCATCCAGTTTGTCAATGAATGATGGAAATCCAGCTCCCATCTTGCTTTCATGTTGCTCTCATACCACTATTTGAGGAGATGGAGGATAGATTCCAGAGATGAAGTGGTGCTGCAAAATTTTACTTCACAACAGCAAAGAACAAGTTATGGAGACTATAGTAGACCTTTTGAGCTTCCCAATAATCACCTAAGTGCTTTGGAGTATGATCCTCTAATCAATGAATCAAAAGACATGAGTAGAGAATTCAACTATGAGCTAAGACTTGTTATTTTGGTCTCTTTGCATGCTCAGTAAACTGCATAGTGCTCTCAACCTACTAAGAATTGATCAAATTCCTTTTGGGAGTGTCTAATTGAATTAGAAATATATGAATCACAAGTTATTTTACTTGAAAGGATCAAATGCACTCAAACAATTATCTTTTGCAAATCTATAGACCATCCCGATAATTTCTGGCTTTAGTAGTATGCAGATGAGTGAGGTGGGTTGTGAAGATATCTCGAGACTGAGAATAGCAATGCCAACAAAACTTTGTAGCAATAAACTAGATAGTATGCTGAATCTATACCACTTTAAATCACATAAGAGGATCAAGTATGCAGTGAGAACCGAGTCTACGAAGATCGCTATTTTGAGATGAACTTGACAAACAAGTGAAGTAGAGATGTGATCAATGTATACGTATTAAATCGCATAGAATTACAATGGCATTGGAAATGTATAAATGCACAATGTGAGGGTAGTGAAGGAGATATGAATGAGCTCACTCAACACAAAAAACCCCTATCAATTGATCTTCAAATAGGGCTCATACACACATGAGATTTTGATACATTTTTTATAGCTTGGAGTTGGAGCCAACTTTTGAATTCAAATTCAAGCTCTTACCATAAAGTGAATCCTAAACTTTAGGACTTACTTTCTCATCAATCAAATACCAAGTAATTCAATATTTGATTCCTCCTAACTCCATATGTGAGTAGTGCAATTAACATATGCACTTTTACACGGATAAAGGTAAGTTTCATTTTTACAAGGGAATAGTCATATGTGACTATATGAAATAAATGCTAATTTTCCAAGTATGTAGGCTTTGACTCATTTGCACCAACACCTCCCCAGTAAGCCTAACATTCTTGGTCTTCATTTGTCCTTGATTTTCGCCAATCCAATCATCATCGTGAACCTGTTCATCTTAATTCCATCCAAAGATTTTGCTAGCATATCTGCACATTGCAAATTGGTAGATGCATAGGACAATTAGATGTCCTTGCTAAGTAGCTTCTCTCTTACATAATGGTAGTGCACTTCAATGTGCTTAGTCCTTGCATGATACACAGGATTAGTAGCCAAATGAAGTGAACTAGTGTTATCTCCAAAGATCATTCGAGTACAAAAATGTAATCCCAAATCTGTGTAAAGTAGTTTAAGCCACATAGCTTCTTGTGTTGCATTTGTTAAGCCTCTATATTCTTCTTCAGTTGATGACAATTACATAGTTGGTTGTTTCTTTGATGACCATGAAATTAGCTTTGAACCTACAAAAGATAAGTATCCAAAATTGCTCCTCCTATCATCTTCTGAGCCAGCCCAATCTACATCACAATATAGCTTGATATCCAAGTCAGATGTGAATGGATAAAATAGCCCTTCATTTATAGTACCTTTTAGATACTTTAAGATCCTCTTAGCAGCTTCCATGTGAGCTTTTCTTGGTGTATGCATAAATTGTTTTAATGTACTTACTCCATAACATATGTCCACTCTTGTTAGGGTTGCATAATTAAGACTCCCAAGAAGCCTTTGATAACATGTAAAATCATCAATGAGTTCTCCCTCATGAGATCTAAGTTTATGGTTGAGTTACATGTGTGTACCTACAACTTTAGTGTTCTCCATCTTGAATTTAACCAGCATATCATGAATGTACTTCCTCAGAGTAATAAAGACACGAGAATCTATATGTACAAGTTATAATCCAAGAAAGTGACTTAACAAACCAAGATCACTAACTTCCAACTCTTTCATCATCAGAGCTTTGATTTGCTTGATGCCATTAGAATCATTCCTTCTAATGATAATGTCATCCACATAAACACATAGTCTTCTTAATGAACAAGGAAGAATCTGCTTTGCTAGCAATAAAACATTGAACCTGCAAATATGTGACAAGCCTATGGTTCGAAGCTCTAGTAGCTTGCTTTAAACCATAAAGTGCTTTCCTTAATTTGCATACATATTCTGGTTTATCCTTGTCTTGATACCCTGGTGGTTGAGCCATATAGACTTCTTTAGAGATCCATCCATTAAGGAATGCATTTTTTAGTAGCTAACTGATATAAGCTCCAATTCTTTGAAGCAACAATACTTACTAAAACCCTTATTGTGGGCATTTTACCCACATGTGAGAAGGTCTCTTCATAATCTATTCCACAGGTTTGAGCAAACCCCTTTTCTACTAGCCTTCTTTTATACATGTTAATCAAACTATCTGAATTATTCTTGACTTTGTAACTCCACCTAGATCCTATTACCTTCATGCTTCGTTTCTTGAGAACCAAGTCCCAAGTGTTGTTCTCTTGAAGTGCGTCAATTTCCTCCTAAATAGCTTCTCTCCATTCTTCCTTACTATTGGCTTCTTCAAATGAAGAAGGCTCCTTTAACATAGAATCCTTAGTCATGTATATAGAGTGCTTGGTAACTAATGATGTGTCATAGACATAACTTACAACTTTCTTACTCTCCCTTTGAGATCTTTTAAGTGCTTGATTGGATGACTCTCGAATCTATTCCAATTGCATGAATTTTTTCTTGCCTTTGGACTTCCAAGCTTTGTAGTCAATTTTTTCATCTTCTGAGTAGACATCTTCTGATATTTGTGGCTCTTCTTGAGTCAGGGTTGGAAAATCATTTTCCAAGTCATAAGCTAGCTTTATTTCTTGCAATCATCTTCAAACCATTAATTATTTTTATCAAACACCACATCCCTGCTAATTGTAAATCCTTTTTTAGTGGGATTCTACAACCTATATCCTTTCTCGTTTTTGTCATAGCCAATGAATATATACCTTTCAGCTTTTGGATCCAGCTTTTCCCTAATTTGTGAGGGTATATGTCCAAGCAGTCAGCCCATCCAAGGACTTAGATGGAAGCCTATTAATTAAGTGTGTGGCTATGGAAACAACCTCTACCAATAAGTAACTTGGAAATTTATTTTCATTCAACATTGAGCTTGCAATCTAAGAATGAGTTAAATTCATTTGAGAAATAGTCACCACCTCCATCAGATCTAAGACTCTTCAAGATTCTACCTATTTGGTTCTCAACCATGCCAAATAGGTCTTGAGAAAGTGAAGACTTCATCTTTATGCTTCATCAAGTAAAGAAATTTCCATCTACTATACTCATCTATGAAGGAAACATAGTACCTTGATCGTGAGATTGATGCCTCTTCTAGGTTCTACTTCTTTGGTTCTCAACCAATGCCAAATACTTCTTGAAAAAAATGAAGACTTAATCTTTATGCTTCATAAAGTAAAGAATTGTCCATCACTATAGTCATCTATGAATGAACCATAGTACCTTGATCCTAAGATTGATGGATCTCTGCTAGGATCCCACACATTTGTGTGCACAAGCTCCAAGTAGTCTTCATACATGTATCCTTTTCTGTTGAATGGTTGCTTGTGTGATTTGGCGAATTGGCATGCTCCACATTAGTAAATCATGTGTTGCTTGGACACATTTGGAAGGCCAAGCACACTCTCATCCTTGCATATTTGTTTTAGTGTTCTTTCACCTATATGAAGTAATCTCTTATGCCATATCTCTAGTTCAGATAGGGTTTGACCTTTGTAATTGAAGAGTGCAATATTTTGGTATCTTCAACCTCAAATGTAAAGAGTCACTACAAGGAAATGAGCACATAACAACAGTTAAGGCGAAACAATTCCATTGCTATAAAATTGTAAAAAGGAGCACATGAAGCATCGATCATGGATCATTGATTAAACGATGAGGAAAACGATGTTTTTTTTTACGTGTGGCGCGATGGAATGTGTGACACTTGTAGTGAGCATCGCGAAAGTGACAATTTAAAAAAGTGTTGCATAAGCAATGGTAAAAAACATCGCTTATGTGGCACCAATTGTAGTGCTTTTTACGATGCCTTACCATCACTTACACGATGGCTTGTTGACGAAAAAAAAATTAAAATGTTGGAGGCTCTTTGATCGGCATTTTGATGCATCTGATCTAAGAGCTCTCCAATGTTTGCAATGGCACTCCACTTATGAGCTGAAACAAGTTGTTTTGCCTGATCTCTATCTTATTGTCTCTTTCTAACTCTATTTCTCCCTATCTACCTTTTTCTCTCTTTCAACTGTCTCTCTCTCTCTCTGTTTCTCTCTCTCTTTGTCTCTCTCTCTCTCTCTCTCTCTCTCTCTCTCTCTCTCTCTCTTTATTGCAAGTTATTCAAAAAGCTAGCCAAGCAAAAAATATGGCGAACTATTGTAAGTACAATTTCCTTTCTTTGTATATCATTTGAATTGTGTTATTTTCATTAGTTAGCATACTCACACTTATTGATATGCACATATATACTTATACATGATGAAGATGTACGTTCACACATATACACATGCACATACACACACATACATGTGCACATACACTTACACATAAACATGCATATGCGCAAACATTTCTATAACCACAGAAAATGACTTGCATGCATGCATTATTGCATATATATATATATGTATATATATATATGTGTGTGTGTGTGTGTATATATATATACACATACAGACATTAACATATACTTAAATACATGTATATGCACATCCACATGCATGCACATTCACATGCATGCACATGGATGCAAATGGAAATGCACCCACATGCACATGCATGTTTCATACATATACACATGCATATGCATACACTTGTATATGTTTATACATATACATATACGTATGCACATGTGTCGTACACATATATATGCACATATACATACACATATATATGCACATACATACATATAGAGACACACATGCACATACATACATATACACGTATACATGCACATACACACATATACACATACACTTACACATATACATGCACATAGATATACACACACATGCACATACACATATACACTTACACATGAACTTGCACATACATACATATACACATATACATGCACATACACACATATACACATACACTTATAGATATACATGCACATACAAATACACACACATACACATGCACATGCACATACACATATACACACATATACACTTATACATGCACATGCACATACATACATATACACACACATACACATGCACATGCACATACATACACATATATACTTACACATGCACATGCACCTACATGCATATACACATATACATATGTACATACATTCACATACACACACATATACATGCACATACGTACGCACACATATTACACACATATACATGCACAAGCGTACACACATATGAATGAATTATATAATTAAAGTACTAAAACACATGGTTAATATAAACAATATTAACAATCAATAGAACAAAACTTTGCAATACCATACAAACAATTCAAAACATAACTGAAATGAAAAATGTCTAGATTATATATATATATATATATATATATATATATATATATATATATATATATATATATATATATATATATATATATATATATATATATATATATATATATATATATATATATATATATATATATATATATATATATATATATATATATATATATCAATAAATACATATCCACTGTCATAATCAAGAATCCCAATCATCATCATCATCAGCAGCATCATGATCATTCTCATCATCATGATCACCCTATGAGGATCAAGATTGTCCCTCATATGTCTATCTCTCCACCTCATCCATATCTTCCTCTCCATAAAACTCCTATATTACATATAACAAACATAAATAAGTAAAGAATTAAAACAACCATAAAAACAAAATAATTATATAAAATTTAATAATACTCACAAAGGCATCCGGATGATCTCGCGTATACTCGCTCAAACGCCGATATCCAAAATGTGTAGCATACGGGATCTCATGTTTCATAGGATATCCGCCATAATCCTTTTGCTGCATTGGAACAAATAAAAAAGATTAGTTTCTTGCATTTTAACTAAAAAAAAAACTCACAATAACACATATACTTACAAATGTGGATTCAAAACCATGATGGTCCATTTGGCCTAGGTGCAATGTATGGCCCGACTCAACTCTCTTCTTTGTAGTAGCTTGTTTATTTAAAGAGAAAAATACGTAAATTAAATGTAAAAAATTACTCAAATATCTGAAAAATTATAAATATAAACTATTAATTGGTATACCTTCTACTGAGGAAATGACTCGTGAAGACGTAGCTATCTACGAAAAAACTGGCACGTCTCTTGTGGTATGTTAGGTCGCCTCTTATTTTTTTCGACCATACAATATCTCCTGTTACTTTAATCTCAAACAGAAAAAAAAAGAATCAGAATACATACACATATATACACACACATACACATACCCACATACACATATACATGAAAATATATACACATATACATGAAAACATATACACATACATATATGCATACATATACACATATACATACATATAACATAAACACACATATACATATCCACATATATACACACACACATACACATGCATGCATATACAATCATTCATACAAAATACATGCATTTATCCAACAATAATGTGTATTTGTGTATATGTGAATATGTGTGTATGTGTAAATGTGTATATGTGAATATGTGTGTATGTGTAAATATGTATATGTGAATGTTTATGTATGTAAATAATCAGATTACTAATATCAAATACCA
Source organism: Ceratopteris richardii (assembly GCA_020310875.1). Lineage (NCBI taxonomy): Eukaryota > Viridiplantae > Streptophyta > Polypodiopsida > Polypodiales > Pteridaceae > Ceratopteris > Ceratopteris richardii. The sequence goes on from CM035407.1 coordinate 43,199,571, forward strand.
TAATTTGTAGATTCTGATCAATCAGATGGAAATCCACCACCGTCTCCTAATCCTGCAAGGGCTATATACTGTAAGTATATCAAACATTTAATTTTAAATATATTTGATAGATACATAACTGATATATTTTTTGTTTCTTGCTATAAATAGATTTTGATCAATCAGAGGGCACTCCACCACCTCCTACCCATGCAACAAATTCACATGTGTCCTCCGATAGGAATTATGATGAATTTTACTACCAAGAACATAATATATGTTGGTGTAACTCTTGTTATGGCATGTATCAAAGACCACGATTGGAATGTATTGAACATGAGGTAGAGTGTGGTACTTTTGAGTGTGCCCTATCACCTGGTCAATGTGATAATGCTTGGGTATGTATTTTTTCTATAAATTAATGTCCTTATTTTATTTAAAAACCATATACAAAATCAAATTACTATTGATATATAGGAATAGTTGCTCGATGATGATGATGATGATGATAATTGTTTTTCATAATTTTAATATACCTTGTACACGTCATGG
>CM035407.1:43202601-43237601 GCA_020310875.1 Ceratopteris richardii
TCTATACATGTGTACATATGCATATGCATTTGCGTAAAATATTCATGTATTTATGTAATATATGCAAGTGTTTATAATTGTGTATGCGTGTATAAGTATAAATGTGTGCATGTAGGCATTTATATGTGATGTGTACATGTATATATGTGTATGACTCTATGTGTAAATGTGTACATGTAAATATGTATGCATGTATATATATTTACGTGTACATTTAGGCATGTATGTGTGAGGCATAATGTATATGCTGAAATATCCATTTGCGATGATTTAAATCTTGTTGGGTAGCTCTTATAGTCTACTACAAGTGTGCAAAATTGCATTTTAAGTCTTTGTAGTGATGCAGAGAGAAGTTCAGAACAGGGAGCATATATAACTACTTGTGGACCTAGTGGAGGGTAGCCATCTTCCGTTTTTGCATTGGGGTGTTAGAATCATCCCACATCAGTTGTACCAAAGCCATTTTGGAGCCTTTGAGACATCAATGGCATCATAGTGAAGACTTCAAGGGATCAAGACAACTCGTGAAAGTAGAAGGAGGACTCATCAAAGCAAGAAGACATTGAAAGGGGGCTATGTCGATCGAGATCTCAACTACTCGAAGGTAAGCAAGGGAGAACCTATCAAAAGGTAATATCCACACCTTCTAAAGCATACAGAAACTTGAGGAGAATCTATAGGAGCATCTTAGATCTCAGTATGGCTGAGTGTAATGCACAAATAGAGAAGTTAGAGAAATTATCAACCATGGAAATTTAGAGTTAGCAACTACCTTATGGGAAAAGGATTGTCGGGATTAGTGAGTGGCACGGAGCCAATGCCTCATGTACATGATCCAACACTTCAAGGGCAGGTCAAGGCACTTAATGAATGGATAGAAAGGGATAGGAGAGTCATATTCATTCTATCCCAACACATAAGCAATAGCATGATAGGGCATATAGAAGACTTGGACACATCCAAGAAGGTTTGGGAGACCTTGGAGAGATTGTACTCTTCATCAACCAAGGCAAGGAAGATTCATCTAAATAATGAGCTGAATGGTCTTAGGAAATCACCAAGTACTAACATAAATGAGTACATTTTGAAGGTTAAAGAGCTTGCAAATGCTTTAGGCTCAAATTGGGAGCCCAATCAAAGACGATGACCTTGTTGCGCACACTCTCAATGGCTTGAGAGAGGATGAAAGGTGGAAATTATTCACCAAATCAGTTTATGTGAGGGATTCCCTACTAGAATTTGATCAATTAGTCACATTGACGGTGATCGAGGAGATGAACCAAGGAGGTTCACAATAAAAGGTCAGCCAAGCCCAAGTTTTCTATGTAGGTAGAGGCAAAGGCAAAAGAGGTGGACAAAAATTCCAAGGCAGAGGGAGAGGAAGTTCAAGCTCAAACACAACAACCAAGAAGGCTCCAACAAAAGCTATGAATCAAGAGGAAGAGGAAGGAGTAGAGGAAGAGGAGGAAAATCACATGAAAGAGAAGCAAGAGATTGTTGGTCCAAAGGAGGAGGCAATCAAGGATACAAAAGGAAACAAGGTAATTATGCTAGTACTTCAACAAATTCAGAAAATGAGAACTTGCTTATGATGTATGGTTCAAGTGAAAGAGTCAATTCAGATTTTACATGGTACATTGATAGTGGTTTTAGCGACCATATGAGTTGAAATAAAGATGTTTTCTTTAATTTACATTCACCCATCACTCAAGGACATGTAGAGATAGGGGATGAGACTCAACACAAGATTACACATGTGGGAGATGTTGCATTGAATGGATCTCAAAGCTCCAAGGTGTTGAAGGATGTGTTGCATGTGCCAACCATTACAAAGAAGTTGGTTTTGGTAGGTCAAATTGAAAGAGGTTATGAGGTAAGGTTCAATGAGCAAGGATGTTTTGTTGAAGACCCCATGCAGGACTACAAGCTCATAGCAAAAGAAAAGAGGCAAGGAAGACTCTTCACCATGGAGGTAAAGCCATCAACCCCTCACACTGTCTACTTGTCAATTGGAAATAAATAAATTGCAGAAATCGGCTCGTGGCATAAAAGAATTGAGCACATAAACTTAGAAAGGATGAACGAAATGCAAAGGAAGGGCTTGGTGAGTGGTCTACCTGATCTTACATCTCAGAATATGAAACATTTGTGCCATGCTTGTCAATTAGGAAAACAAAGCAGATTGTCATTCAAGAAGGGAGAACATGTGAGCAATGAAGTGTTGAATCTCATACACACAAATGTATGGGGACCTACAAGGGAGCCATCCATTGGAGGTAATAGATATTTTGTCACATTTATAGATGATCATTCAAGGTTTGTTTGGATGTATTGCATAAAGTCAAAGTTAGAGGTGTTTTACCACTTCAAGAGGTTCAAAAACCTAGTGGACAAGGAAACAAGAAAGTATATAAAGACTCTCAGATCGGATGGAGGGGGAGAGTACTTTTCAATTGAATTTTCAGATTTTCTACTTGACCATGGCATCAAAAGGAAATTTGCTTGCAAGTATACACCTCAACAAAATGGGGTGGCAAAAAGGAAGAATAGTTACATAGCAGAAGTGGTTAGATCTTTGTTAAATGAAATGAATGTTCCTAACCCTTGTTGGGCTAATGCAAAAAATACAACCATATACATTATGAATAGGTGTTCAACCTCAAGATTACATGGAGTTACACCTTACGAATCTTGGTGTTGTAAGAAACCCAACCTTTCACATCTCAAAGTATTTGTTTGTGTGTGTTATGTTCACATACCTCAAGAATTGAGACACAAGTTAGACCCGTTGGCAGACATGTGTATATTTCATGGATATACTTTAGAGAAAAAGGGTTTTGGATGCTTTAACCATTGCATTAAAGATCTTAAGGTGTCTAGGGATGTAATATTTGATGAGTTGCTACCTTGGTATGGTAGCAAAGATGTGTTACAAGTTGACGATGCATATGAAGCCGAGAAGAAGTTCAAAGAGCAACAACAAAGCATGGAGATAAGTGGTCCAACCACTTGAAGCACACCATCAGAGGAGAGTACTACATCAGGTTGGCATGGAAGGACAAGGAATGAAGCTCATTCAAGTGAAGGAAGTAGCAAAGCAAAGGAAAAGGCAAATGATGAAGACCATCCATGGGTAGACATGGACTCTACAAGTGATGAAGATATGGAGAAATTAGAAACTCCAGGAGTTAAAGCATCTAAACCAAGGATAAGGAGATTCTTACCACCTCATGGTCAGGTGAGGTTATCTAATAGGGTTAAATACCCTGTTCAAAGGTTAACTTATGATTCATTCATTGTAAAACACTATGCCTACATGAGTCAAGTTATAGCTTGTGAAGAACCTAACCTTTTTGAAGAATCAAATAAGCATAGGGAATGGATTGAAGCCATGGAGGAGGAATTCAAAGCACTTGAAGCAAATGGTACTTGGTCATTGGTGCCAAGAACAAAGGACATGAAAGTCATTGGCAACAAATGGGTGTACAAGGTAAAGTGGCATGCAAATGGGAGCATCTCTAGGTATAAAGAAAGGCATTTTGCCAAAGGTTTTTCTCAAAAATATGGCATGGACTTTGAGGATACATTCACTCCAATAGCTAAAATGTCCACCATCAAAAGTTTGATTGCAATTTCAGCTTCAAAAGGTTGGAAGATGTACCAGTTGGATGTGAAGAATGCTTTCCTAAATGGAGAGCCTGAAGAGGTAGTCTTCATGGACCAGCCCCAAGGCTTTGAAGATGAGAGGTTTCCACATCATGTTTGCAAGCCAAAGAAGGATCTTTATGGAATCAAGCAAGCCTCAAGAGCTTGGAACCAAAGATTTGTGGACTACTTGGTAAAATGTGGATACAATCAAAGTCATGCAGACCCATCACTCTTTGTGAAGAAGGAAGGTAGCAAAAATGTTTGCATTTGTATATATGTTGATGATTTGATCATTACAAGGGATGATGAAGCCAACATCAAGGACATAAAGAGGAAGCTTGGATGTGAGTTTAAAATCTCAAATTTAGGGATTTTAAGGTACTTCCTTGGGATTGAAGTACTATATAAAGAGGAAGGTATATACTTGATGCAAAGGAAATACATTCTTGATCTTTTGAAGAAGTTTGGCATGTGTGATTGCAAGCCCATTTCAAACCAATTGGAAGTAAATGTTAAACTAAGTTCTCATGAAGGTGAAGAAGTGAAGGATGTGACCATGTATAGGTCAATAATTGGTTCTCTTGTATGCTACTATGACAAGACCTGATATCGCACATGTAGTTGGAGTGTTATCTCAATTTTTGCAAGCACCAAGAGTAACTCATCTTGTTGCAGCCAAAAGGGTACTTAGGTACCTCAAAGGATCAGGGAATGAGGGTCTATATTATCCATTTGATGATGGATTAAATGTAAAAGCTTATTGTGATGCTGATTGGGCAGGTTCCAAAGATGAGGAGAGGAGCACTAGAGGATATGTTATCATGCTAGGGCTTAGCACAAGTCTCATATGAGCTTATGTGACTCAAGAAGTTCTTTGTTCATCATGATTTGCAGGATATGTAAGTACCTACTTTTTGTGACAACATAAGTAGCATATGCTTGGCTCGAAATCCAGTGTCCCATGCAAGGTTGAAGCATATAGAAGTGTATTACCAATTTATTCGAGAGAAGATCATGTCAAAGGATGTCAAGGTGGAGCATGTCAATACAAAGGACCAATATGCAGATATGTTTACCAAAGCATTGGATGGAGTAAAGCTACAACACTTCAAGGCATGCATTGGAATGAAGGACCTAGGCATTGAGACTTGAGAGGGAGTGTTGAAAATCAAGTCTCAATCATGAAAAAAGGCTTAACCATGAGTTTTGCAAGTGGAACAATAAAAAAATAGGACCCAAAGTCCTAGAATAAAGTTAGAAGCTCCACCAAACGCAATCAAATTCAAATCTCATCAAATCAGCCACCAAAAAGTGTAGCTATAGTGATTGGTGGGTGGTTAGCTAGATTGTATGAAAAGTAAAACTCTATATAAGCATCATCGTGCCTTTGTTTCTTGATTTGTATGCATTCCATGAGTTTTCCACTTAGTTTAGTGAAGTATGAAACTCCAGTAAGCAGCCCCTTGCTTGCTTACCTCACTTTCTCATGATTTTGCTCCTCTGTATCTAGAGGTCTAGTTAGGCTTTTCCAAATCTGATTGTACCTAATTGCAGATCATTGTTTGCTCTCTCATTATACTCATTCTCATTGATTTCAAGCTACATTTGGTCTCTCATATTATGCCCTGAACTTTTCCAAAGTTTCAAGTTATTTGGTTGAGTGAGTTGTGAGAAATCGCCAACTTTGAGAAGGTATATCTCTGCACATAGCCAGAGAGTGTTGCAAACAAGTAGCCTGTTTTGCAGAGGGTGGTTCTCCCATTCGGATTATGTGTTTGGGATGATTTAAATCTTGTTGGGTAGCTCTTATAGTCTACTAGAAGTTTGAAAGACTGCATTTTAAGTATTTGTATAGGTGGAGAGAAAAGTTTAGAATAGTGAGCATATATCACTGCTTGTGGACCTAGTGGAGGGCAGCCATCTTCTATTTTTTCATTGGGGTGTTAGAATCATCCCCCATCATATTAAATGAAGAAGAAAATGGGAATTTCTAAAAACTCAACTTTAAGCATGGCTGAAAAAATAACTCAATTCACACATTTTGACAAATTGGATATGTTCTAGGAAATTTTAAGCTATTGATGGATTTTGCTCATGTAAAGCAAGTCTTTGGGGATATGTGGAGAAGGTTGAACACTTCCAAAAGTGATGAACATGGACTCAAAACTTTTCTTCTCTAGATCACTACCATTTATCACAACTTTTTAAGAATGGCTCACTATAATTTGTATGTTTGTGAGATTGCAAAGAATTGGCTAGTTGATTTGTCAAAAAGAAGATGGCATCCATGATGGAAATGATGAAATGTTTTCAAATGATCCTTATCATTTAATGATATCAAAGATTATGTCAAAGAAATTTGAGTATTAGTTTGAGTATGTGTGGGTGTGTGCAAGGGATTATGTGTTTATGCACATAACAACTACCAAAAAATGTTTTTACCAAATGTTGAGCCCATAAAAGTCATGTTGGTCAAAGTCAATTGGTCAAAGTCAACTGGACAAAGTCAACTAGTCAAAGTCAACAAGGTCAAGGTCAAAATCAACAGGTGCAAAGTCAAAGTGTGTAAGTGCAGGTGTCAAAGTGCACAGGTAGTGCACAATGAATTGTCTACAAAGGGTAAATTGGAGAAAGTGAGTTGCAGGTTGCAGAGGTATTTTCTCTAATTTCCCTAAGGTTCAAAGTGTGTTTTAAAGTGTTTTGGAAGGTTCAGGTGAACCCCCTCTTATGTGCAAAAGTGAAGACTTAAAAGGAAACAGGAAGATATGTGAAGCGGCAAAGTGTATGCACAGGTGAAAGTATGGCCCCCCATAAAAATTTTTGGTTTTAGACTAAAGTCACTACAGGACAAAACAGTGAGTCGTTGGCTGCCACTTGGTAGGACAAGCTTGGGACATCAAAGTGAGCACCAAGATTCTATTGCAGTTAGGAGCGTACGTGATCGACACACTCAAATCAAGGTAAGGTCCATCCTTGGACCAATCTTAGAGTAAGCAAGAGAGCATAGTCTAAGGAAGCAAGAGAAAGAAGGGCGAGAGTCACCAGTGTGCAGTGTGCGACACAGAGAAGTGGAAGTGAAGGAGTGCATAGGGAGTGCCTAAGGGATTGTGCAGAGAGTGCTAAGCTAGTCCCCCCAAGTATCTCAAGGTCCCATTGCAGTGGGCGCGTGCCGACAGAAGGTATTCACTCCTCCCCCCTTTGTGGAAGCTTGGTGCAAGGTGTGCACAAGGATAAGCTTGAAGCAGGTGGAGGTCTGGTGCAGAGGAGGCCGGCGGCAAGAAGACTTTGGGATATTGGGTATTTTGTAATTGGGCACTCTGTGGGATTGTGCACAGAGGTATTGGCTTGTCTTGTACTTCAACCATTGTAATTGTCTTACTGTAATCAATCGGCAGAAGCTTCCAGGTGTATTTTCTCTTCTTGTTTCTTCCCTTTTCTCCTACAAACCCTCAAACTCCTTCTTGTCTAAGAATCCACCAACAAAATTTGGCACGCCCGGTGGGACTTCCAAGGAGATTTGAGCTTAGGAGAAACCAAGTGCCAAGCATAGAAGAGATCAAGTGTCGACAGAACCACAATGCTACTTCATCAAACAAAAGGTAAATATTCTTATCAAGTGTCTCATATTCAGTGGGCTATGAGCTGCTCATGACCGCAACCCGGTCCCAAGTATTGAGGGTCACCTGCAAGCAGACAAGGAGGAAGGTTGTTAGAAGGTCCCCCAGTCCACTATCTTCCACATCATCAGTCAAGAGCATGACGGGTCAGGTAGACTTGGAACTTTACTCTCTAGATTAAATATAAAGTTTAATTCTTTCAAAGGCCTAGCTCAGGAGGATCCAGATGAACACATTAGAAGGTTTTTAGCACTATGTAAGACTAGAGGCCTAATGGGTAGGGAGGATGCTTTTTTTATTCTCTTCCCTGCCACATTAGAGGATTCAAGCTGATAAGTGGTTCAGCTAGTTTTTTGAAAACCATTTTACCACTTGGGATTTGATGAAAGATGCTTTTAAAAATCAGTTCCAGCATGGCAACACTGCGGAGATTATCATAGAAGAGCTAGAAAATTTAAGATTACGTCCAGGAGAAAAGTTCCAAGAGTTTGTGACTCGGGCCAAAGCACTAATGGCTAAATTGCCAGATCCACCACACGATTTTTTTGTCAAGAAATGGTTGGCTAAGCCCCTACCAGTGGCCACCCAATGCAAAATAAAGGAATTAGTGCTACCTACAGCCTCCATAGAGGAGTTCATCAGCACAGCCACACGCTTTGAGCAGATAAGGTACCAGTATGGAGCAAACTCTTCCCAACCAACATATGGTACAGAAATGGAGGATCCAGTGATACAGCTAAGGAAAGAGCTGGAGGGCTTAAAAAGAAATAAGCCCTACAAAGAGGAAGAGAATGTTGTTGCTCAGTTGAGAAGGGAGATTGAAGCACTAAAGCTCCAAAAGGAGGAGGAGGCCCAGGCAGAGCAATTGGCTCAGCTGCGACAGGAGTTGCAGGAGCTCAAAGGAGATGGCATCAAGAGTGGACTTTGGTGTTCCATGTGCAGCAAGCAAGGTCACATAGTAAGTGAATGTCCTCTGTTAAGTGTGACTTTTCAATTATGCAGAAAAGTTGACCATGAGGCCCATGAATGCCAATCAAGAGGAATGCCTGCAACAACATATTGGACACAGGGAGGACCCCCAACAACCATAAATGTGATGGCTGCTGCACCAAACCAAGGTAACAACTATAATCCTAGACAGAGGAATACTTTTGGAAATGGACCTAGGAGGCCAATCATCTGTTTTAGATGTGGAGAATGCGGGCACTATCAAAGTAGGTGCACCCTACCAGAGAATGCTCCTCCTTGCAGCAACTGCCCTGAGGCCAGAGACCATTATACAAATTGTTGCCCTAAGAATCAAACCTCTTCATCAGGGCCCCATATCCAAATGATTTCTGTGCACAAAGAAGAAGTGTGTGATCTAGTCAATGAGCCATCACCATCTACCAGGGTGGTGCAATTAGAAGAAATAGAATCTTTGACTGTGCAGACAAGAAGCAAGGGGAAAGCTCAAGCAGACATAGGACAAGAATCAAAGATTAAGGAGGGGAATCAAAATAGAGAAACATCTGAAGATAAAGTCAACACAGGTGCAGATTCATGTCAAAAAGGAGATCTCATATGCACCAGTGATGCCATTGGGCATGCCTTCAACAGGGCTCATGAGGAGTTTGATAAGTCAACTGGAGCCCATGCTCTCAAGGAATCAGAGGCTTCAACACTACTCAAATCCATGAAAAAGGAGGTTAGTATTTTTTATTTAATAAAGATGGATGGAAAATTCAGGTCAGAGTTATTGCAGATAATTGATGAAGCTTCCACTACAAGTTTGGTGGCAAAGACGGCTGTTTCACATAAAGGAAAAATTTTAGGGGAAGCACCCCTTACAGATTATAAAAGTCCTCGGCTTACAGTATCAATCAAGGGTCATGAATTTCAAGGAGTTATTGTGGATGGTGGTTCTGGCATTAACTTGATGCCTGAACATACAATGGAAAAGATTGGACTCCGCCCTTCAAGGCCTGCAAATTTCACTGTTACTTTGGCTGATCAGAGCAAAGTAAGGCCCTTAAGAGTGATCCCAAAAGTTCCACTTGAAGTATAAGGTAATCTATTCATTCTGGATTTTGTGGTTTTAAGATTGCCCCAGGTTGAAAGAGGATTTCCTCTCTTAATTGGATGACCATGGCTGAGGCATGAAAGTGTCATTCATGATTGGGGCAAGGACACTATGTGGGTACAAAAGAAAGGGCAGGAGCTGACACAGATTCATTTAGAAGAAGGCCCAGATAATCAAGGAAACACTAGTATGATGCAAACAGTTGGCATTTGCATGGAAACAGAATTGGAGGATCAACCCCAAATAGATTTTGAGGAAGAAGAGGATATTCTAAATTGGCTCCAAGCAGGCAACTCTTCCTCTTGTTTTGGAATTTTTCTTAATAATTCTTGCACGACTGAAGGTTATGATGAAGATAAGGAAAAAGTCCAGGTTGATGGATTGGGAGAGCCCATCACAGACCATAGAAGCGACAGGAAGACACCCCTCAAATACAACTTGGAGGAGGATATGACAACCACAGATAAAGAAGTTTCTAAAGCTAAAGGCAAGGTAAAAAATTCTAGTGAAGAATGTTCTTTCGAATTCAAGAAATCCCTGCAGGATGGATGCAGGACAAGGAGGAACACATTGAAGTCCAAAATACACCTGCTTATGAAGCAATGCATGAAAATCTAGTAGAAGAAGACATGGAAGCAGATGAGCACGAAGATAATATGGTAGAGAGAAATCCTGTCCAAGAAATACAATTAGGCACTCAAGACACTAATCGGCCAGTTTTGGTGGCCACTTGGTTGTGGAGCCACCCAGGGCTCCTTGAAAAGGTAAAATCATTCTTGACTCAGTATATAGATGTTTTTGCCTGGCATTATAAAAACTTAGAAGGAGTGCCTGCAACTTATGGAGAGCACAGAATCGCTCTGGTTGATGGAGCCAAACCCATAAGAGGGAAGAGTTATAGACTTAATCCAAAATATGCTAAAGCTGTCTATGTGGAAATCCAGAAGATGGAGGATGCAGGAATCATCATTCCTGTAGAACACTCAGAGTGGCTCTCACCTATGGTTATAGTACCAAAGAAGAATACTAATAAAATCAGAATTTGTGTTGACTTTAGAGCACTCAACAAGGTGACCATTCCATATGGTTTCCCAATGCCTTTTGCAGAACAGGTCATTGAAGAAGTGGCTAGGCATGCATTATATAGCTTTATGGATGGATTCAGTGGCTATAACCAAATATCAATACACCTAGAGGATCGTGAAAAGGCTGCTTTTATCAAACCTTGGGGAACATATGTGTATGTAAAAATGCCATTTGGGCTCAGAAATGCTCCAGCCACCTTTAACAGAATGGTCAATCTCATTTTTGGCCCCCTATTGCTGGAATCACTTAGAATCTTCATGGATGACTTCTCTTCGTTTTCAGGATCTCACAAAGAAACTCCTCTAGATTGTTTGGACCATCACTTGAGGCAGCTACAGAATGCTTTCAAGAGATGCAGGGAGACCAAGCTAAAGGTCAATCCAAACAAATGTCATTTCCTTGTGATAGAAGGAACTCTCTTAGGACATGTGGTGTCGGCTAAAGGTATGGCCCCAGATCCTGACAAAATCATTTCTATATTAAAGCTGCCTAAACCTAAATCTCCTAAAGAGATTCAGAGTTTCTTGGGGCATATTGGATACCATAGAAGGTTTATAAAAATGTATGTAGAGATAGCCAGACCTCTGGCTAGACTTACAGGTAAGGAAGTACACTTTAAATGGGAAGAAGAGGAGGAAAAAGCATACCAAACATTACGGTCAAGGTTAGTGTCTGCTCCTATTTTGGTCACACCTGAGTGGTAAAAAATCTTTCATATACATGTAGATGCCAGTGCCTATGCAGTGGGGGCAGTTTTGACCCAACCCAGTGAAGAATTTAAAGTGGACAGACCAATTCAATATGCCAGTAGAATCTTGACCAAGGCTGAAAGGAATTACAGTACTACAGAAAGGGAAGCCCTAGCAATGGTCTTTGTTGTCCAAAAATTCCGTCATTACTTACTGGGAGTAAAATTTATTACTATAACAGATCACCAACCACTAAAATACCTACTCAACAAACCACAAGCCACTGGTAGAATATGGAGGTGGTTATTGTTGTTCCAAGAGTTTGATTTTTCTATAGTCCATGAACCAGGTAAAGAAAATGTTATGGTGGATCACCTATTCAGAACCAATATGATGAATCAAACTAGTGGAATCAATGACGATTTTCCAAATGCTCATCTGTTTGCTGTACAAGCTCAAGGTTGGTATTATGATATCAAAAATTTCATTAAAACTGGGTTGTATCCAGAAAAGGCTAGTGCTGTGCAAAAGAAGAGACTGCTAATCAAGAGTAGACCATATACCTTCATTGAAGATAAATTGTATAGACAAGGCAAGGATGACAGGTTCAGGAAGTGTTTGGAAGAAGAAGAAGTGAGGGAACTCCTTCACTCTACACATGAAGGATCAGGTGGTGGGCACCTTCCAAGGCATATTATGAGTCAGAGGATACTAGATGCTGGTCTATGGTGGCCTACACTATTTAAGGATGCAGATGAATGGGGAAAGGCATGTGACATTTGCCAGAGGTGTGGACCTAAGCCAACAAAGCAGAGGCATAACCCCTTGGTTGTTTCCACTTCCTGGCAACCATTTGAGAAGTGGGGGCTAGATTTTGTAGGGCCCATTTACCCTCCCGCAATTCCAAAAAGAGAAAAATATCTCTTGATAGCTACAGATTATGCGACAAAGTGGGCTGAAGCTATTGCCTCCCCCGATTGCACTGCCCAAACTGTTGCTGATTTCATTTATAGTAGCATCATTTGCAGGTTTGGATGCCCACTTGAAATTTGTACAGATCAAGGTACACATTTTGTCAATAAGGTCCTGCAGGAAATTTTCAACAGGTATAGAATTCTACATAGGACCTCTTGTGCTTACTATCCAAGAGCCAATGGACAGGCTGAGTCGACAAATAAGGTTTTAATCTCAATGTTGAGAAAGGAGTGTATGTTACAGCCCACTTCCTGGGGCATTGCTTATCAAGGTACCCTATGGGCATACAGGTTAGCCTACAAAGAGGCCACCGGATATTCTCCATTCCAGCTAGTTTATGGCATATTGCCCATTGAGCCCTTTGAATTTTTACATGGATCACCTAAGATAGCATTCATGCAGGGCAAGAAGGATTGTGATGTCTCTCAGAGGCTCGGAGCACTACATAAAGTAGAGGAGATTCCTCTACTAGCAACAAAACAATTGATAGAGACTCAAATGAAAAGGAAGGAGGCACATGATCGACATCTGTGGAACAACAACATTGAAGCAGGCATGTTAGTTCTTCTCCATAGACCTCATCTTCATACACAACTGAGAGGAAAATGGCTTCCACATTGGGAAGGACCTTACAGAATCAAAACAATGCTAAATTGGGGTGCTGTGGAGTTAGAGACACTGAAAGGAGAGGCCTTGCCACTAGTCAACATATCAAGGCTCAAGGCCTATCATCAACACACTTGAAGAAGTATGGATCACCTGGGACTGCAAAATCTGTCTAGGTTGTACATAGCTTTCTCATCACATTTTGCTCAGTTTTAGTAGTTTTCTTTATCAATTTCATCCTTGTTACTGGTGTTTTTAGAAAACCTAGAAGGCATTTCATAACCTCTGCAAAAGTAAAACTTTTGGGTATTTTTGGAAATTTTTCTAGCATTTTTCTGGCATTTTTTATCCCTTTCCGATGTCATTTTCTTGCCAAATTTGAGGAATAAAGGAAGCTCTCTGTAGGTTTGATTGCAAAAATTCTAGCTTAGGCCTGTGCCAATTTTTTTGAGAATTTTTTGGATTTTGTTTGTAATTTTTCTGGATTTTTTATGTATTTTCTTTGATTTTTGGGACAATTTATTGAATTAAAAAAAAAAAAGGCCCATAGGGGCGTCTTCTTTCTCAAAACAAAAAAAAAAAAAACCCAAAAAAACCACCGACCAACCCCTCACCGACCACTCCCCCCCCCCCCCCCCCAAAACCCCACCGACCAACCCCTCACCCCCCCCCCCCCCGCCCCCCCAAACCCCACCGACCACTCCCCCCCCCCCCCCCTCCCCCCCCCCCCCCCCCCCCCAAACCCCACCGACCAACCCCTCACCGACCACTTCCCCCCCCCCCCCCCCCCCCCCTATATAATACTCTCCCCTTCCGGTCAGCCGGCACCTCAAGCGGCCCCCCCACCCAGGTATCTCTTTCTTTTTTTATTTTTTATTTTATTTTATTTTAGTTTATTTTGTTTTTATTTTTATTTTCAAATTTCTTTTATTCTATTTTATTTTTATTTTTTCTTTTTATTTATTTTTTATTATTTTATTTTATTTTTATTTTTTCTTTTTATTTTTTATTATTATTTTTTTTCTTTTATTTTGTTCCTTTTTAACTTCTTTTTTTTATTTTTTGTATATAGTTTCGCTCTCTATTGTTTGTTTCCGTTGTTTTTAATCTTGTACCTCTCTATTTTTCAAGTTTTTACAGTCGTTTTTAGGGTATTTGCTCATGCCGGATCCATTTTTTGGGTTCTCTGTTCCCAGTTCAGGTGTTTTTCTAGGTTTTTCTCAGTTAAATATAGAGTTATCTTCTTAAGCCATTGCTATCTATGGTTGCAACACTTTGTGACAGCGTTTTGCTCTGCAACTATGGCATCTTCCGCTCCCCAGCAGGATTCCTCCATGGCTACCGAGGCGTACTCAGAGCTTGCTCCTTCGGCCTTGGCTTTCGGTCCTTTCCCGCCCGAGGTAGGCCCCCTATTGCCTCTGGCCCCCTCCCAGTCCACCACTCTGGCCTCCATCTCGACCGTCCCTGTCGCCACCCTCCACCCCGCCCCTTGGGCCACCCTTCTCTCCATAGTCCACCCCGTCCCTCGCGCACCACGCCCTATTACCCCTTCCACCTCTACCCATTTACAGGGTAGTCAGCCTTTCGCGGTTTCCCTTCCGTGCCTCTCCCTCTCTGGTTCCTCGTTACATAGCCCCAGACCTCTTCCCCCAGGTCCCCAACTTCCCGTTGCAGCGCCGCCTCCCATAGCCGTGCCGACGCTCTCCGATAGTTCTAGTGGCCGCCCCGCACGCAATTCCGGTAGTCATTCCACCTCTCCTGTTCCCTGTCCACCCTCCTCATCCATCATTGACTATCGCGAACCATCTTCGACCCTCTCCATCCGCCTGCATTTAGCCTTGCCTCCCATCCTGCTCATTGATCTCCTTCCCGAGGGTTGCCTACGTCAGGCCGGTCTTTGGCGACTGGCCTCCCTCCTCTTATCCGAGGCAGAAGGGTCCGATATTCACACAGCCTTGCTTGACTTCCCTCATTTTCCATCCGGTTCACTGACCCCTGCGGTCATAGCTGCCGGCATAGGTTCTAGCATACATTCGTTTCATGCTCCGTAGTCCATTTACTCGGGGTTATCTCGGGAAGAGACCATCGCTTTCTGCATTTCATTATATGGCATTGATGCCATGCCCACCCACTACCAGCTCGCTATCCTTCATTCGTTCATCTTCTTCTTCTTATTTCGTAGTCCCTCCTCAGACCTTCCGTTGCACGATATTCATATAGCTGACCCTCTCTTCTGTTTTTTACATGGCCGCCCATTTCCATACGGCACTCTCATGTTCCAGTCATTCCTCCTGCGCTCTCGCCGATTCCATACTGCCCTCCACCGCGGCACCCGTTCGTTCTCCGTTTATTCCGCCCCACTGTTGGCTTGGCTATTTCATCTGCCTGGTACACAGCTCATAGCATCAAGCCACACTCTTGACCCCGCCCATCCTCCACCTATTGTCCATTCTTCCCATCCCCCTCCTCCGCAGGCATCTGTTCCCATCGCCGCCTCCACTCCCTCTCCAGCTCGCCGCGTCCGTACGCGTTTGATGGATTCCTTTCCTACCCCTACCCCTGCCTCCCCATTCATTTCCACCCCTCGGCCGCTGCCTCCCATCCTCCTTCCTCTCCAGCCATATCCATTGAGTCCGCTTCCACCTCCCATCATCCTCCCTCACCCCCTCCTTCTCCCACTTACCCCCAGCCTACCCAGGCCCCACCCCCACCACCACCCGCCGCGCAGCCTTCCGACCCGCAGCCTTCCATCCCGGCTAGCCTCGACGAAGACCCACCATTTTTGGGCCTACTTCGTGATGCGAGCCTCATCGCGAGTGATGGCGCCGACGCCGCTCGTCTCTCCCTTGACTCGGTCTC
Organism: Ceratopteris richardii; assembly: GCA_020310875.1. Taxonomy (NCBI): domain Eukaryota; kingdom Viridiplantae; phylum Streptophyta; class Polypodiopsida; order Polypodiales; family Pteridaceae; genus Ceratopteris; species Ceratopteris richardii. The sequence continues at coordinate 43,218,144 of CM035407.1, forward strand.
AGCGACTGCTGCACTTCACCAGCAGTATGCTATGACGATCGATCGCATTCGTGCTGCTGCCGCGGCTCAGTGGCAGACCTCGCAGGATGCGTTGCGGGCCATGCAACAGGACCGGGACCGGTATCGAGATGAGGCTGATGCTGCGACTTGCGCTCTCATGGAGATCCACCAGCGTGCGTCATTAGGCATTTGTAATAGTCCTGCGTGTCGGTTGGTCCGCCGAGAGCGCGATCACCTCCGCAGGTATAGGAGCAGGATTGCTGCATACACTGAGGAGGCCGCCATCATTCCCCCCGGCTTATCCGACTTACCTCTACCTAGAGACGATGTTCCTCCCGGGGAGAGGCCTCCTTCCCCGTCATTGCCATAGTCATGCGTTCCGTGTATATCCACTAGGCTCTAGGTATTCACTCATACTTGAGTTTCCAGAGTTTCATTGGCTTTTCCCTAGACTCATTTTGTTGTGAGGCTCGGTGTAGGATGCATCTACTTATCCCTTTTGGTTCCCTTGCCATTCATTAGCTCATCACTTCCTTCTGATAGACAGATCTTTGCCAGTCCTTGGCACTTCATGTACTCACCATGGACAGTTGTTTCCTTGTTCATTTCTGCTTTTATATGAGATTATGGTTCAATGTTCATTGTGTGTTCATTTTGTAATCTCTGGTTGATTATTGGTTGTTTTATTACTCTGACTGTGTACTACAGGTTGGTTTCTCTCTAGTTGGGTTTCTTTCATTGCCACCCTCAATTAATTCCTCTTTTCCCCCTCTGCCTCACCCCGCCCCCACACCCCATCCTTTCCGGTTGCAGGTTGCAGAGGTATTTTCTCTAATTTCCCTAAGGTTCAAAGTGTGTTTTAATGTGTTTTGGAAGGTTCAGGTGAACCCCCTCTTATGTGCAAAAGTGAAGACTTAAAAGGAAACAAGAAGGTATGTGAAGCGGCAAAGTGTATGCACAGGTGAAAGTATGGCCCCCCATTAAAATTTTTGGTTTTAGACTAAAGTCACTACAGGACAAAACAGTGAGTCGTTGGCTGCCTTGGTAGGACAATCTTGGGACATCAAAGTGAGCACCAAGATTCTATTGCAGTTAGGAGCGTACGTGATCGACACACTCAAATCAAGGTAAGGTCCATCCTTGGACCAATCTTAGAGTAAGCAAGAGAGCATAGTCTAAGGAAGCAAGAGAAAGAAGGGCGAGAGTCACAAGTGTGCACTGTGCGACGCAGAGAAGTGGAAGTGAAGGAGTGCATAGGGAGTGCCTAAGGGATTGTGCAGAGAGTGCTAAGCTAGTCCCCCCAAGTATCTCAAGGTCCCATTGCAGTGGGCATGTGCCGATAGAAGGTATTCACTCCTCCCCCCTTTGTGGAAGCTTGGTGCAAGGTGTGCACAAGGATAAGCTTGAAGAAGGTGGAGGTCTGGTGCAGAGGAGGCCGGCGGCAAGAAGACTTTGGGATATTGGGTATTTTGTAATTGGGCACTCTGTGGGATTGTGCACAGAGGTATTGGCTTGTCTTGTACTTCAACCATTGTAATTGTCTTACTGTAATCAATCGGCAGAAGCTTCCAGGTGTATTTTCTCTTCTTGTTTCTTCCCTTTTCTCCTACAAACCCTCAAACTCCTTCTTGTCTAAGAATCCACCAACACCAAATATGTTGAGACTAAATTTTCTTTTGAATCTATGTGTACATGAATCTTTTTTCTTGGTAGTAACTAGGTTTTCTTCTTGGATATCAAACTAAATTCTCATAATTTGACATTCTAATTTCTTTGGTGTACATAGATTTGAAAAACTTAGTTGATTTTCACATATTGGTAGTTCCCTTAAGTGTACACCTTGTTTGATGTCTAATTGTCTTGGGTCATGCGAATAAATGGGATATCTTCCATAAACGTACATTCTTTGTTATATCTCCAAAAACTATTCATTATTGTATATGTAGAATTTGGTTGATGCCCACACAATAGAATTCTTGGTTTTGTCCAAAGATGTGAAAACTTTGATGGATGCACTTTATTTATTTAGCTTTGTATGTGTAAGTGTTGATTTTTTATGTCACACATTTTCTACTTGGTAACTTGAACGTGTACAGCTTGGATGATGTCCTTAAATTCTTTTGAGTCATATATGTAGGCTTTTTTTTTTGTTTTGGAGACTAGAGCCATATTAGTTGATCTTCAATGGGTATACTTTCATTGTTGTCTTCCTATCTTGTTTGGTTTTTTCGCATATTTGTACACCTCTACAAATTCTGATAAGTTTGTTTGAACCATGTTTAGAGCTAGTTGCTGTTTTTCGTGTCCAAATTCATGATTTTGTTTGATTTCAAATGATTGTTTTAAGTGTGTTTGAGGCTCATACTATGTGCTCTATGTTTCAAGGAATGTGTATAATTCTTTGTTTCATATAATAGATTTTTTTCTTTTGATACAAATATATTTGATTAGGAATTTTCATCCTATTCACTACCATAGCATCTTGAGAGGCTATTACCATAGTAACCTTTGAATTATAGTTAATATGTGTGTCAAAGGATGCTTTCAACTTTTCTTTGTAGAATGTGTGTGAGTTTTTTGAAAATTGCCAAAAAAGGACACTTAAGTGTCCTGTTTTGGTACCAAACTAGTGTTAAATCTCTCTATTTCCTAAAAGACAAAGATTATTTAAACACTTCCTATTGTAGCACGTATGATTGCTACAATCACTATCTATATACAATGTGCTATTTACAATATCGCCTCAACTGTATGCATCACTACTTATTCTACTATCACCTCTATTCGATAAATATTTGATATATTTAACTTGGTTCCTATAGCCTTTATTGCATTGTAGCACTCAATGCTACAAATAATAGCTTGGATAATTGCTTACATTTCCACATATACCTAAGTTGCACTTCTTCCTTGATATTAAGAGGAATGAATAGATCTACGTCTTCCTCTTAGTCTTTGAATTGATGATCCACTTGATATCGTGTGGATTCAGTAATGTTATAATATTTATTTAGTGTAGCCTTGATTTTATACTCCACCGTCTCTTCTACATGAACTACCTCTTGAATCTGCTCATAAAGAATATTACTCCTAATCTCCATTGGGTTTCCATTTAACCATAACCATTTATTCATAGATCATAATGTCCAAAATAGTTCAAAATAGGGTAACATATTTTTCAAATAGATGGTTTTCAAGGGCTTCCATATATCATCATATTTTAGACAATTTGCTACATGTGTGACTCTAACTAACTTTCTCAATATCCATCTCAGATTGTCACAAACCATTTTCTCAGGGAACCTTTTTTAGGAAACCATGTGCAACCACCAATCTATCCTAACCTTTTTCAATGAAACCAATGCACATTCGTTTTTTATATCAGTGCATATGACAATGTCTATCTTTGCTTCTCTCTCTACATGCTACACCAAAGCTCTCTCAGCGTTTCCTGGTAACAATTAGTATTACGATGAGATGGCTTGAAAGGGACATCACTCTCTCTTCCAAAAAACCTATCAAAACCATCTTCTCTATTTGGTCTTCATCATATATGAGACATGTCTCTCACATGGTGTTTAATAAGATTAGAAAGACACTTGTAGGACACTACGATGGTGAAGAAACATTGGGCACGAGCAAGTACTTGGATTTCTAAGTTGGAGCTAGTTGAAGCCAAACTCCAAGAAATTAATCAAGACCAACAACATTATCAATAGCGAAGATCCCTTGAAGGTGCAACCTTTCCATCACTCAAAGATGAAATTTATACCAAAATTCCTAAGAAAAAGAAGAAGCAAACATTATTGTATGCCCAATCCCACGTAGGTATGTTGGAGCTTGAGGTATGGACAACCACCTAAACAACATAGGGAAGAAGAACAAGCTTGGGTACAACACAACAATGAATGAATTACCAACTGCCTGTAAAAAGATAAGTAACCCATTAGGGTTAAAGGCATATATACAAACCCAAGAAAAAACTCCTAAATAGGGAAAAATTGGCCCCATGGTCCTAAGTGTGTTAAAACACATTACTATTGAATATATCAACAAATCCCCCCTGAAAATTGCTCGAAATCAAGGGTCCAGCCTACAAAACTACTCATTCACAAATTTTGAAAGTGGACCAATCAAAAAGGAAGTCCCAAAGTTTTGGAATCAAGTTAAAAGCTCTAAAGTTAGTCAAATTCAAATCTCATCAATCACCACCAAAATGTGCATCCACAAGAATTCATGGGTGGTTTAGCTAGATTGGGGGAAATGCAAAAGCTCTATATAAGCACCATTGAACATTTTTTTCTCGGTGTTCTATGAATTCCATGAGTTTCTTACTTAATTTATTGAGATTCTAGTCTCAATCAAGAATCTCCCTTGCTTGCTTATCTCATTTTCTCATGATTTTGCTCCTCTCTATCTAGAGGTATATTTAGACTTTTACAAGTCTGCTTTCACTAGCTTCTAGAGCCTCATTCTATCCATTGTGATTTATTTAAAGCTTCATTTGGTGCCTAATATAGTGCCCCAAAGTTTGCAAAGTTTCAAGCTCTTACCTAAGTGACTTCTGACGAATTGCCAAGTTTGTGAAGGTATATCTATGCACATAGATAGAAAGTGTTGCAAAAAGATGGCTTCTCTTGGATTAGATGGTTGTCCAAGCTCAAAATTTTATCTGGTATGATTGTAAGCTTGTTGGATAGATCACATGATGTCATTTCAATGTGCAAACATTCCTATTAAGTCTCTTTACAAGTTCAAAGAAAATTCTAGAATAGTAAGCATATATCCCTACTTGTTGGCCTAGTGGAGGGTAACCATCTTCCACTATTGCACTAGCATGGAGGAGTCATCCTTCATCTATGGTATGAGAGCCTTTTGGAGGCGGACACATCAATGGACATAATATGAAATACTTGGAGGGATAAAGAAAACTTGTGCAAGGACAAGGAGAACTTATCAAGCCAAGAAGACATCTAAAAGAGGCTACATCAATCAAGAGTTCAACTAGTCAAAAGTTGGAAAGGGAGAGGCTATTAAAAGGTAACATTCACAAATGGTTATGCATGTAAACATGTGAGGAGAAGCTAGAGGATCATTTTAGAACTCAGTATGGCTGAGTACAGTACACAAATAGAGAAGTTAGAGGAAGGCAATTCTGAAGCATTGAAATTTAGACTTAGCAAATAGCTTATGAGCAAATGATTATGAGGATTGGTGAGTGGTAGAGAGCCAATGCCTCATGTACATGATCCGCCACTTGAAGGGATGTTCATGGCACGTAATGAATAGATAGAAAGGGATAGGAGAGTCATATTCACTCTATCCCAAAACATAAGCATAAGCATAATAGGGCTTATACAAGACTTGGATACATCCAAGAAGGTTTGAAAGACCTTTGAGAGATTGTAATCTTCATCAAACAACCCAATCAAGATTCATCTCCACAATGAGCTACATATTCTTAGGAAAGAATGAGACCAACATAAATGAGTAAATTTTGAAGGTTAAGGATCTTAGAGGTGCCCTAGGCTCAATTATGAGCGCAATTGAAGATGGTGATCTTTTCACACACTCTTAATGGCTTGACAAAGGATGAAAGGTGGAAAGCATTCACCACATCACCTATCAAAATGTGATCAATTAGTCATATTGAGGGTGACCGAGGAGATGAACCAAAGAGTTTCACAATGAAAGGGTAGCCAAGCCCAAGTTTTCTATGCAGATAGAGGCAAAGGCAAAAGAGGTCGAGAAAACTCCCACATTAGAGGGAGAGGAAGGCAAAACGCAAGATCAAGCAACCAAGAATGTCCCAGTCAAATGTATGGATCAAGACGAAGAGGAAGGAGTAGAGGAAGAGGAGGAATTTCACATGGAAGAGAAGCATCCAATGGAGAATTCTACAATTGTGCTAAATGGGGCCATTATGCAAGAAATAGGTGGTCCAAACCAGCAGGCAATCAAACATAAAAAAGGAATCAAGGTAATTATGCTAGTACTTTAAAACATTAAGAAAATAACTTTCTTATAATGCATGGTTCAAGTGAGAGATTCAATTCATATTTTACATGGTACATAAATAGTGGTTGTAGCAACCATATGAGTTGCAATAAAGACGTTTTCTTTAATTTACAATCACCCATCACTCAAGGAAATGTAGACATAGGGGATGAAAATTAGCACAAGATTATGTTGAGATATCAAGCCCAGCATGTGATGATCCAGGATGACACGTATCAGTTTTTCATTTCTCTGAAATGTATAGTGGTCATGCTAGTATTGAGCTTTATTAGATTTATCTACAGAGAGTGATGGCACATTTCTTGCCAGCTCACGCATTCGTGGACATTAGGTTTTTCCTTATGTAGTATTCTTTATATATTGTAGTACTTGTATTCTTGTTTTTAGGTTAATTCTTATACATTCCTTTTTATGTAATTGAAGAAGAAGAAGAAGAAGATCAATCTTCCTTGCTTCAATCTGAGTGTGTGCTACTCTTTGATTATGAGTGTGTGTGTGAGCTCTCTTCTTTATTGCCTTTCTTATGACATGGTATTAGAGCCAGTGTGGTTGTAGAGAGCTCATGGAGAAGGCCGACGGTGAACAATACGTGAGAAGGCATGGAGAAAGTGTGATTCACAAACGACCTTAGATTGCTATGAAAATTGGTGTGAAGATAAAAGATCTCAAAATATTTTCAAGAGTTATTCTTTCAAGGTCACTTATTTTTGTTAGATAACCATTTCTGAGCCATGTCGACCTCTGTTTCGAGCTCGAAAGGTGGGGCCCAAAGGAAAACCTAGTCAGTTTGCAAAACTACTACTTGCATCTTGTTTGGCAACACTCATACATTCTAGATCCAGAATTTTAAGGGATTGCATGTACTGTTGAAACATGACAACTCTGTTTTTCTGAGATCAAACTGTCATGTCATAGTGGGACATTGTTCAAGCAGAAGTGCTGCTTGTTGTGTTTTGCAGTGTTGTGAATTCCTACAAAAATGGCAAACACGGATGGAATGAGTTGGCTTATGAGCGATAAGCTGGACAAGAACAACTTCCATGCTTGGAGATTCAGAATGATGAATTTCCTATTCCAAAAAGGCTACTAGAAGTACATGGAACGAGAGAACAAAAATGCTCCGCAGTTACCAGAGAGGAATCAAACTCTGGACCAGTTAAGAGCATATGAGGAATTGAATCAAGGAGCATGAAAGGCAATATATTAGCTATCTATTAGCATACAAGGTAGCATGCATATGCATACATACATGCTTACATGCATACACACACGCTTACATGCATACACACACATACACACATTCACATACACACATTCACATACACACATATATATGCATACACACACATAGAGGGACATACACATAAATCCATACATATGCATACATAATGCATATGCAGATGCATACATACACGCTTACATGCACACACACACATACACACACATGCATACATATGCACACATAATGCACATGCATATGCATACATACATGCTAACATGCATACCCACATACACATACACATGTAGACACACACACATACACACACATAGAGAGACATACACACACATAAACATACATGCATACATAATGCATATGCATATGCATACATAGTGCATATGCATATGTATACATAATGCATATGCATACATACATACTTACATGCATACACACACATATGCATACATGATGCACATGCATATGCATAGACACATGCATACATACACACACATATACACATAGATTTACACACACATACACATGCATACACACACATACACACATAGACACACACATACACATACACACACACATACACACATAATGCATATGCATATGCATACATACATACTTACATGCATACACACACATATGCATACATAATGCACATGCATATGCATGCATACATGCATACACATACACACATAGACACATACACACACATAGACACATTCACTCAAATAAACACATACACACTCATAGACACATACACACATACACACATACACACACACACACATTAAGACACATTTACACACACACATACACATGCATACAAACACATATATATAGATACACACGTATATACACACATAGACACACACACACACACTTACACACATAGACACACACACACATAAACACACACATATACAAACACGCAGACACACACACATCCACACACATTTATACACACACATACACATGCATACAGACACATATATATAGATACACACATATATACACACATAGACACACACATACACACATAGATACACACACACGCACACATAGACACACACACATACATAAAGACACATACACACACATTTCTGCATACACATATATAGAGAGACATACACACACATACACATACATGCATACATATGCATACATAATACATATGCATATGCATACATACATACTTACATGCATACACACACATACACAAATATGCATACATATGCATACATAATGCACATGCATATGCATACATACATGCTTAAATTTATACACACACATACAAAAGCATACACACATTCACATACACACATATATATGCATACATGCACACACCTAAAGAGACATACACACATATACACATACATGCATACATATGCATATATAATGCATATGCATACATACATACTTACATGCATACACACACGTACACACACATGCATACATATGCATACATAATGCACATGCATACGCATACATACATGCTTACATGCATACACACACATACACATGCATACACACATACACATACACACATACACATGCACACATACATACACACACATACACATACGCACACATATATGCATACACACAGATAGAGAGACATACACACACATACACACACACATACACATACATGCATACATATGGATACATAATGCATATGCATATGCATACATACATACTTACATGCATACACACACATACACAAACATATGCATACATAATGCACATGCATATGCATACATAATGCACATGCATATGCATAGATACATGCATACACATACACACACATAGACACATACACACACACATAGACACAAACACACTCATACACACACATACACACACATATACACACAGATTTACACAGACATACACATGCATACACACACATACACACACATGCATACATATGCATACACACATACACACGTAGAGAGACATACACACACACATACACACACATGCACACATATGCATACATAATACACATGCATATGCATACATACATGCTTACATGAATACACACACATAGACACACATACATATACACACATAGACACACACACACATGTAGAAAGTCACACACACACATACACACATATTATGCATACACACACACACACATAAAGAGACATACACATACATGCATAAATATGCATACATAATGCATATACATATGCATACATACATATTTACATGCATACACAGACATACACACATACACACACATATGCATACATATGCATGCATAATGCACATGCATATGCATAGATACATGCTTATATGCATAAACATACACACATAGACACATACACACAAATAAATACATACACACACATGGAAACATACACATATATACACATACACACACATATACACACAAATTTACACACACGCATAGACAGACACACACACATACACAGACACACTTACACATGCATACACACAGACATACACACATAGACACACACGCACACACTTACACACATAGACACACACACATACACACATAGACACACACACATACACACATAGACACATAGACACATAGACACATACAAACTTACACACACATAGAGATACACACACACATACACACATAGACACATATAGACTTACACACACACATTTACACACACACATACACATGCATATAGACATATATATACAGATACACATATATATACACACATAGACACACATATATACACACAGATACACAAGTAGACACATACACACTTACACACACACACATACACACACACATCCACACACATTTACACACATACATACACATGCATATAGACACATATATACAGATACACACGTATATACACACATAGACACACACATAGGCACACACACATAGGCACACACACACACATAGACACACACACACATACACACATATAGACACATACACAGACATATATTCATAGACAGACACATAGAGACATACACACATATATATATGCATACACGCACATAGAGACACATACACACACACACAGACACATGCATGCATACATAATGCATATGCATATGCATACATATATACTTACATGCATACACAAACATGCATGCATTTGCATACATAATGCACAAACATGCATGCATTTGCATACATAATGCACATGCATATGCATACATACATGCTTACATGCATACACACACTCACATATACACCTACATTCACATATACACGCATACATATGTACACGTATATATATTGATTTCTAACCCAATTTGTTTTATATGTACTAGTATTATGGATCCTAGTAAAGAGAGAAAGGTGAAACTGACTCTCATAAAAAGTCTTATGAGAGCAAGAGTTCCACCTGATACTCTAGGCATCATGATGCATGAGTACTCAGAGATGGCTGATGATGAGCTGAATTATATGATCTAGATGCTTACCTAGCGATTAGAGGAGGGCTCTTCTGTGGCTCCACATGCAAGAAGACAGCTATCTTCTCATAGGTATGTTTTTTTTCACAAATTTCTTAATGATATTTGTAGTACCCTTCATTTCTCTCTCTCTGAGAGTTTGGTATTCTCAAGTTAGAGCATGATTTGATGGTCGTGGATTGGATATGGATAGACTACCAACCTTTCAGTATGGCCCAGATTCACCCCATATCCTCCTTTCACATAGTGAGAAGAACGGTGTTGAGCCAAGATCTCTGGAAGCTCTACCCTAGTCAGACATGGTTCACATCCAACCCTGGATCGAGATTGTCACCTTACTAAGATCGCTTCTTGGACGTACTAGCAGGTGGGCTCATCCAGAAACCACACTACATCGACACATACATGCCTCATAACTCGAGGGTAGCGATTGGGGTTCATATTTGTTTGTATTGGATCATAAAGATGCTGAATGCTCAATGCTTACAAAAGTGCAAGTGATGACTGAAGTGAGAGCTCCTTATTGCCAGATGAAATGATAGTCGTCGACGGATGTGTGATTTATCTTTAAGATTTGACAGAAGCTACAATTGGAAGATTTTTCAGCTTTCATTGGAGTTCGTGAGCCGTGTGGCAAGGGACGTTCTGACTTTATTTCGATCACATTGAGCTGTCGTGATCCAGATAGAACAGAGAGGTCGTTTTCATTGCTCTCTCTCTCTCTCTCTCGTCCCCTCTTTCTCTCTTTTTCTCACTATCTCTTTCTCTCTCTCTCTCTCTCTCTCTCTCTCTCTCTCTCTCTCTCTCTCTCTCTCTCTCTCTCTCTCTCTCTCCCGTCCCCTCTCTCTCTCTCTCTCTCTCTCTCTCTCTCTCTCTCTCTCTCTCTCTCTCTCTCTCTCTCTCTCTCTCTCTCTCTCTCTCTCTCTCTCTCTCTCTCTCTCTCTCTCTCTCTCTCTCTCTCTCTCTCTCTCTCTCTCTCTCTCTCTCTCTCTCTCTCTCTCTCCCTCTCCCTCTCACTCTCACTCTCTCTCTTCCCTCTCTCCTCGCTGCCCCGCGTGACCCCTTCCTCTCCTTCTCTCTCTCTCTCTCTCTCTCTCTCTCTCTCTCTCTCTCTCTCTCTCTCTCTCTCTCTCTCTCTCTCTCTCTCTCTCTCTCTCTCTCTCTCCCTCTCTCCCTCTCTCCCTCTCTCCCTCTCTCTCTCTCTCTCTCTCTCTCTCTCTCTCTCTCTCTCTCTCTCTCTCTCTCTCTTCTCTCTCTCTCTCTCTCTCTCTCTCTCTCTCTCTCTCTCTCTCTCTCTCTCTCTCTCTCTCTCTCTCTCTCTCTCTCTCTCTCTCTCTCTCTCTCTCTCTCTCTCTCTCTCTCTCTCTCTCTCTCTCTCTCTCTCTCTCTCTCTCTCTCTCTCTCTCTCTCTCTCTCTCTCTCTCTCTCTCTCTCTCTCTCTCTCCTCCCCCGCCCGCAATCCCCGCCACCCCCCCGCAGCCTCCCCCGCAGCCCCCGCCATTCCCCCCGCCGCCCCCCCGCCATTCCCCCCGCAGCCCCCCGCCACTGCCCCCGCCACCCCCCGCCATTCCCCCCGCAGCCCCCACCACTCCCCCCGCCACCACTCGCCATTCCCCCCACAGCCCCCCGCCACCCCCGCCATTTCCCCCGCCACCCCCCGCCATTCCCCCCGCAGCCCCCCGCCATTCCCCCCGCAGCCCCCCGCCACTCCCCCCGCCACCCCCCGCCATTCCCCCCGCAGCCCCCCGCCACCCCCGCCATTTCCCCCGCCACCCCCCGCCATTCCCCCCGCAGCCCCCCGCCATTCCCCCCGCCATTCCTCCAGCAACCCCCCGCCATTCCCCCCGCCACCCCACGCCATTTCCCCCCGCAACCCCCCGCCATTCCCCCCCGCTCACTCCCGCCTGCCCCTCACACACTCCCACACACACACATACGCCCACCCACACACACACACACGCACACACTCACACATACACACACACCCACACACACACACACACCCACACACACACACACACCCACACATACACACACGCACCCACACTTACACACATGCACCCCCATACATACACACACCCACACATACACACACACCTACACAATCACACACACACCCATACATATACACACACACACACCGACACACACACACATGCGCCCTCCCACACGCACATACACACATACACCAACACATACACACACACACCCACACATACATACACACACCCACACATATACTCATTCACACACACACACACACATACACCCACACACACACTCACCCACACACACACACACACGCAACTAAACAATAGTGATGTTGCGGAACCTGATAATGAACCACCTCAAAGACGGGAGATCCGTCTCTGGAAGTGACTCAAGAAATGCGTGACAATGCTCAAATTGCAAAAGGCAAGGCAATGGAAGCTATGACAAATGGCGACTTGGGGACTGCAATCAGTTTGTTCACTAAGGCTGTTCCTGCAAATCCTTCATCAGCTATACTTTATGCGAATAGGGCTAATGTATATGCAAAAGGTTATAAATGGAGAGGGCAAGCTCATGCTATACTTGGCCATTGGGAGGATACAGCCAAGGATCTTCATCTTGCTTCAAAACTTAACTATGATGAGGAGATCGCTGCAATTCTGAAGAAGGTTGAGCCTAATGCACGTGGTACACCAAGTGGAGGCTTTCCTGGTGATTTTCCATTTGGTGGTGATTTTCCATTTGGTGGAACCTCTAGTGGATCTCCAGGTGTAATGCCAGGTGGATTCCCTAGAGCGATGGGAGGATTTATCAAGGACATACCCCGCACTAAGGGATAATAGTGGAATGAAGGTCAAAATCTCAAAATAGTGGAGGATACGCACCGAGATCCAACGTCAACAAAGAGGAGAAACATTCAAATGTGATAGTGTAAGTGTAATTGGTGAAAGTCAAAGAAGAAGAAATGATGGTTGCCACCAACCATTCATTACGACGGCCTATTTTGTGGATATTTTTATGGATCCAATTCAAATCAAAGGAATAATTGACCTAACCCTCCAATCTTGGGTAATCAACCGACGCGTGATCAGAGGAAGTGAAGATTCGGAAAGGCCCTCTTGGCCTATTGGAGTCTATAAAAACAATGGATTTGTGCTCATTGGGGGTACAATTTTTTTAGAGTTACATTATTTCAAATACACATTGGTGTACGTGCATACAGAGGTCCTCTCTTGACACTTGTGGCTTCAAGCCTACTGGAGGAAGTCACTCTGTGGTGTGAATACAGAGCGTGGGCTTCCCAGTGGAGGGCTGAGAGCACTATAGTTGAAGAGAGTGATTTGGTTTGCCATTCCGCGTAAGTTTGTAGTATAATCATGTTCACTTAGAGCAAGTCTCTATACATTGTGTGCTCAGTATTACTCTGCATCAGTTATAACCATTATATGGATTTTGCAAGTCTCTTGTATTGAGGTTGTTTAGACCTATTTTGGAGTATTATGTTAGCTCAAAGAAACAGTATCTGTAGCATTTCCTTGGCTTACAGTGAAATCATTTGTTTGATCTAAGGAATGTTTGGGTTCTCCAAGTTTTGTCATTTATCTTAATCCTTATCTTAATCCTTACTCTGGGAATCATTGTTATCTGCCTGCTCACAGAAGTGTCAAAGGGTATACTTCCCTAAAGAGAACCTCCCTTGAGTAGGTGACGTACTGGATGTGTTTATTCCTTATTCCCTACATTTAATAAAAGTGTATACCCCGGTACCTCCTCTACAGTTTGGCACGCACTGTGGGACCTTTGCATTTCTGTGAGAGGTATTTTTTCCCTATTACATTTACAAGTAGGTACATGACCCATACACGGGCAGATAAGGAGTCTCTTCGTGTTCGGAGGAGCCTTAACAAGTTAGCCATAACCACGACTAGTGAGTCTACCTCCCCTCTGCCCTCCCTAAATTTATCTATTGATTTGGGTGCGACACCATTGTCAAAAGAGGGGTATAGGAGAACTCTAGACTTCTCCTCAGATACGTCCGAAGAAACACCAATACAAATGGAGGATCTCTCTCATTTACTCTCCAGATTAAACATTAAATTCCCTACCTTCAAGGCACAAGCTTATGAGGATGCTGATGATCATGTGAGGAGATTCATTTCTTTATGCCGTGGACGAGGTCTGCAAAATAGAGAGGATGCAATGCTGGCACTCTTTCCATCCACATTGGAGGGTCTTGCAGATAAATGGTATAGTCAATATGCTGATGGCCATTTAACTACATGGGAGGCTCTGAAGGTGGCGTTCTCACAGACATTCCGACCAAGTGATTCATCGGAAAGAGCTCTAGATCAGCTAGAGAATTTGAAGCTAAGATCAGGTGAATCCTTTCATGAACTTCACACTAGAACAAAAGCACTTGTTGCACGTCTGCCACATGCTCCAGGTGACTTTTTGGTTAAAAGGTGGATAGAAAAGGCTCTGCCCAGGTCATCTGAGCAGAAGCTTCGTGAGTCTCTTAGGTTGGATGCAACCCTCAATGATTTTGTTGCAGCGGCATCACGCATAGAAGAGGCAAGGCAACATTTTGAAGGGGATACACAACCAAAGTATGCTGCAGACCTGGATCCTATTGGCCAACTAAGAAGGGAACTAGAGGCATTGAAAATGCAACAAAATCAACAAGAAGAGAAGGTCTTACCACCACTGCATCACACTGATGATGAAGTAGCCCAACTTCACCGTGAGTTAGAAGATTTGAAGACCACTCAAGATATAAGGAGACAAATTTGGTGTACAATCTGTAACAACAATGGACATTCCAATGCTAATTGCCCTATTAAGGTAAGCTGTCAATTTTGTGGAAAGGACGGTCATGAAGCTAGAGATTGCTACTACCTCAAGGGTACACAGCAAAGAGGTAACCCTCAAAATTTGGATTCATATTATGCTAGTACTTCAAATACATCAAATAGAGAGGAGAATCGGCCTCCAAAACCTAGATATAATAGACCTTTGATGTGCTATCGTTGTGGTGAGTACGGTCACATGCAAAATAGGTGTTCCCTCCCAGAAGATGCACCTCCTTGTCAACATTGTCCAGAGGCCAAGGATCATTATACCAAAGATTGCCTAAGAGGTCGTCCTGCTCCCATCCACATGATTGCGGTCTCTCCACATGAAGAAGGGAAAACCACTCAGTCTTATGCCGTTTCATCCTCTGCAATGCCCATGATGACTAGAGCTAGGCAAGCAGCTGCAACCCATAGAGATGAACAACAAGGATTTCAGGATAAAGAGGAGGAAAAGAAGTCTGGATGGAAGGACCAAGCAGAAATTGAAGGAGCTTATGATAAGATGGCTACTTCTCTAAAGGGCCAACCAACAAGTCTACAAGAAAACACTCAGGAGGTAAACATTGAACAGATCTTGAAAGGTATTCATCACAAGGTTAGTCTATATGAACTTATAAGGATGTATTCAAAAATAAGAAGTGACTAACTGAAGATTATACACTCTGCTCACTTGGTCCAATCACCTAGTATAGATGGTTTCATGGTTGATTTTTCCCCCTGCACCCTTAGCAGACTACCAAAGCTCAAGATTATCTGTTTGTATAAAGGATGAAGCTCTCACAGGTGTGATCATAGATGGAGGATCTGGTATCAATTTGATGCCAGATTTTACAAAAAAGGTACTGATGGTAGTACAAGGCTGCCACTTTGTTCTAGATTTTGTTGTTATTGCACTTCCACAGGAGACTTCTTACCCTTTACTCCTGGGGAGACCTTGGCTGAGACAAGCAACAGCTTTGCAAGATTGGGGGAAAAACAAACTATGGATTTCAACAAGCACCAATAGCCAACTGCAATTACATTTGGAAGAAGGATTCGACTCAGGAAAAACCACTGGATATACTGTGGAAACTCAGGTAATGCCCTCTCTACCCCAAGAAGATGATACATTGTTAAATTGGATGATGGGAAGTGCAGAGTGTTGCACAGTGGAGATCAATGAAATTGAGGAAGAAGTTGTAGATAAGATTATTACATGAAAGGGCAAAGAAGATCACAAGGTGTTGGAGAATGAGCAATTGCACGAAAATACAAACTTTGAAGAGGCAACCAATATAAAAGTATCGGAGGTGGAAGGTTATGAACCTAAGAGCAGAGAAGATCTTCCTTTTGCAGATATACCTCAAGGATGGATAGAAGAACATGTTGCAGAATATAAATTAAAAGCCACTCCTGCATATAGTGGAGATGATTTCTCAAACAAGACCAGTCCTGAAACATTGGTTCAAGAAGTAAATTTAGGGGGTGAAGAGAACCCTCAAATAATCCACTTAGCATCCTGGTTGTGGCATTATCCTCCTTTACTAGAGAAGGTAACTTCTTTGCTTTTTACCTAAAAAAGTGTCTTCGCATGGTCCTACAAAGATCTAACTGGGATACGAGAAGAGCTTGGGTTACATCGGATACCCTTAGTTGAGGGAGCCGTGCCGGCAAGAAGTAGACCATATCGACTCAATCCGAAGTATGCAGAAGCAGTAAAAGCGGAAATTACAAAATTGGAAGAAGCAGGTATAATTGTCCTAGTAGAACATTCCGGATGGCTTTCTTCAATGGTTATTGTACCCAAGAAAAATAGTGGAAAAATAAGAGTATGTGTTGATTTCCGTGCTTTGAATAAAGTGATTGTCCAAGATGGATTTCCTCAGCCTTTCACAGAGCAAGTACTTGAGGAAGTAGCTGGTCACACTTTGTATAGTTTCTTGGATGGTTTTAGTGGCTACAATCAGATAGTGATCCATCCTGATGATAGGGACAAAACAGCCTTTGTTACTCCATGGGGCACTTATGTCTATACTCGCATGGCTTTTGGTTTGAAGAATGCGCCAGCTTCATTTAATAGAACGATGTATCTGATATTGGGCAAATGGTTAACAACCTTTCTACGCATTTTCATGGATGACTTTTCAGTATTTTCAGGCATAGATAAAAGAGCAGGAGTTCAAGATTTCCATGACCATTTGGAAAATCTAAAAGAAATTTTTGAGCAATGTCTCAAAACAGGTTTGAAATTAAATCCTCATAAATGTCACTTTTTGGTCACTAAGGGCACTCTTCTTGGTCACATAGTATCTGCTGAAGGTATAACTGTGGACCTTGCAAAGGTTACGGCTATTCTTTCCATGCCAATTCCACAAAGCCCAAAAGAAGTGCAAAGTTTCTTGGGCCATGCAGGGTATCACAAAAGATTCATTAGGATGTATTCAGAAATTGCTAAGCCTTTGTTAAGGCTTACCAGTAAAAAGGTCCCTTTCTCATGGAGTGCTGAAGCTGACAAGGCATTTTGTGAACTAAAATTGAGGCTATGTACTGCTCCACTTTTAAGTGTTCCTGACTGGTCATTGGAATTTCATGTGCATACAGATGCTAGTCTTCATGCTGTTGGGGCAGTTCTAGCTCAACCATCATCACATAAGGTTGATAGACCAATCTCCTATGCCAGCAGACTACTCAACCAAGCTGAAAGGAATTATAGTACAACGGAAAGGGAAGGTTTGGCTATCGTATTTGCTCTTCAGAAGTTCCGACATTATCTCCTTGGTGTACATTTTATAGTTATATATGATCATCAACCCTTGAAGTATTTGATAAACAAACCTAGAGTAGCTGGAAGGATTTGGAGATGGTTTCTCCTATTTCAAGAATTTAATTTTGATATTCATATTAAGCGAGGAAAAGAGCACTACATGGCAGATCAAGTGTCCAAGACTGCCATGAGCGAAAAGGCAACAGGTATTAATGATGAACTGGTGGATAGCAATCTTTTCCTAGTAGCAATCCGGACTGGTTGGTATGATGAAATTCTTCATGTTCTCACTACTGGAAAGATCCCTGAGCAATTGACACCTGTAGAAAAAAGAAGATTGCTCCTGAAAACCAAAGCATACTCTCTTATAAATGGAAATTTATATAAATACTGTCAGGATGATATCTTGAGAAGGTGTGTCTATCCAGAGGAGGTAAATCTTTTGCTAGAGGCTGCACACAGTGAAGGACATCTAAAGGGGGAAGATTTGGCTCATAAAATCATCCACAAAGGTCTATGGTCACCTCGTATTTACAAGGATGCAATCAAGTTTGCTAAGGAATGCCACATCTGCTAGAGGTGTGCTCCTACACCGACCAAATTGAACTTCCAACCATTATTCATATCCACAGGATGGCACCCATTTGAACGATGGGGTCTTGATTTCATAGGACCAATAAATCCAACTGGTCAACCAGGGGGTAAAAAGTATATATTGATGGCCACATGTTATGCCACTAAATGGATAGAGACTAAAGCTGCTGTGGACTGGAAATCACTAGTGATAGAGGCACACAGTTTATAAATCAATTGCTCCAGTTCATATTTGACAGGTACAAAATCTTCCATAAAAAATCTTGTGCCTACTATCCAAGGGCAAATGGCCAAGCAGAGAGTTCCAATAAGATTTTGATTGGATTGCTTCGCAAATTATCTTTCGATCATCAAAGCTCCTGGCCACAAGCATTGATCGGTGCAGTTTGGGCTTTCAGAACCACGAAGAGGGGAACCACAGGCGAGACTCCATTCCGTTTAGTATATGGGAAAGAGGCATTGGCACCGTTCAAGTTCATTATCAGAAAGGAAATAGGAATCAAAACCATTGGAATTGAACCCCCCATTCAGAGATTGGTGGCATTAGAAGAATACAGAGAAGGGGCAATGCAGAAACTTCAGGTAACACAAGAAGAGCACAA
>CM035407.1:43242601-43260101 GCA_020310875.1 Ceratopteris richardii
AGGGTGGATAATTACCAGTGTCGAGCTTCTCTTTTAGATGCTTATCTCTCTCATTTTCTGTACTCAAAAGTGAATTGAGCTCAATTTTTTAGGCTTTTTGGCTCATTTGAGAACAGGAGGACCTCTTTCTAAGATGTATTTCTATCTCCTTCTAACTCATTTACTACTACAAGCTTGTCAGCATCCTTTTTTCTGCAAATTTTAGTAAATATTTAAGAACTTCCAAATGTCATACAAGTAACATTCTTTTACTAGGTCTACTATTTGGACTCTTCCTTTTCATCAAAATTTATTATCTCTTTCTCTATATTTTTTTTTGTCATTCTTTATCCATGAAACTTTGGTTATATTCTTTTTTTTTTAATTCTAAGAATAATCCGAACGATTTTATTATTATGAGGACTTTTTCGTGTATTATAAGGAGAGGAAATAAAAAAATGAACCTTCATTTAAATGGAGAGACCATCAAAAACTGCAAAGAATGTAGATGGATAGATGGATATAAAGATAATTACATAGAGCGAAAGAGAGATAGATAGCAAGATAAATAGATAGGTGGATAAATAGATAGATAGATAGATAGATAGATAGATAGATAGATAGATAGATAGATTGATAGATAGATAGATAGAAAGATAGAAAGATAGATAGATAGATACATAGATGCATAGATAGATAAATAGACAGATAGATAGACAGATAGATGGATATGTAGATCGATAGATAGATAGATAGATAGATAGATAGATAGATAGATAGATAGATAGATAGATAGATAGATAGATAGATAGATAGATAGATAGATAGATGGATAGATAGATAGATAGATAGATAGATAGATAGATAGATAGATAGATAGATAGATAGATAGATGGATACATAGATAGATAGATACATAGATAGATAGATAGATAGATAGATAGATAGATAGATAGATAGATAGATAGATAGATAGATAGATAGATAGATAGAGATAGATAGATAGATAGATGGATAGATAATAGATAGACATAAAGATAGATATATAGATAGATATATTGATAGGTAGATAGATAGATTTGATAGATAGATAGATAGATAGATAGATAGATAGATAGATAGATAGATAGATAGATAGATAGATAGATAGATAGATAGATAGATAGATAGATAGATAGATGGACAGATAGATAGATAGATAGATAGATAGATAGATAGATAGATAGATAGATAGATAGATAGATAGATAGATAGATAGATAGATAGATAGATAGATAGATAGATAGATAGATAGATAGATAGATAGATAGATAGATAGATAGATAGAGAGATAGATAGATAGATAGATAGATAGATAGATAGATAGATAGATAGATAGATAGATAGATAGATAGATAGATAGATAGATAGATAGATAGATAAATAGATAGCTAGATGGATAGATAATTAGCTAGCTTGCTAGTGTAAAGAGAGATTGTGGTCAACAAAAACAAATCACCCAAGTGTTTTGCAAATATCTCAAAAGTTTGAGTCAAGATAGACTAGTTGCAAAATGACTAGCTCCCAAAACTTGCAATTTTTGTACATACACCTACTGGAAAAAATGATCAGTGCTCTCAACCTGGTAAGAATTAGAAACTTCCTTTTGTACATAGAAAATAGACTTAGATAGCTTGCTAACCAAAGTTTAAACACTTCAATTGATCAACTGAGCACTAAGAACAAGAAATAGCAAAATCTGAAACACTCCCATCATTTTTGATGCTCTATATAGATTCCACTTTTGAGACAAAAAAACATACATTTCTCCCAAATGGTAACTCCACTGACCATGAAATTCTTTGCAAATAGAGTAGACTTAGAGAGAAATCCAATGCATTTTAAAACTTTGAAAAAGGTTATGTATAGCCCGATGTATGAGCTTCTAAAGTTACTGCTATGAGTGAGTATAGCAGAGAATAAAACAGAGAAGAAGTAAATGATGAATGTATAGATTCACAAATAATTATAACCACATTGGCAATCAATACTTCTAGAATGGGAGGAGAATGGTAGACCTATGGAGTAAGATCTTCAATCTCTACAAATGACCATGAAGTGGGCACGAATCAAGCTCTCTAATGGGGACTTTCTTCTTGCTCTTTTTATAGCTACTTTTGGAGGTAGTTTTTTTTAAATTAAATTCAAATAACTACACCTAAAAGTCATGCTTGTTAAAGTTAGATGTCTGTGAAAGCACGCGAAAAGCACAAGGAAGAAGAAGAAGCTTGGATCACAACACACAATGCTGAATGTATTACCACTAGAATGTACAAAAAATTAGTAGCAAATTAAGGCAATAGGTATATATTCAAGCAGGGAGAAAAAAACTCCTAAAGAGGGAAAAAAGTGCCCCGGCACTCCTAGAGTGTTCACACACATCAGTACCTAAATATATCAACAAACCCCCCCTGGGAGTGATGCGGTGAACAAGGCACTGGCACTCATGTATAAGGAAGTGCCATGCTATGTGGGATTAATCCACAAAAGGAAGTAAGCCCAAAGCTTTGCAAAAATTTTCAAAGTTCTCCCTAGGTAGAGCCTTCCTAAAAAGTTTTGCAATGTTCTCCTTTATGGGCACATATGCAAAGTTGATCTCGCCAGCAAAGAACCTCTCCCTGACATAATGATAATGCACCTCAATGTGCTTAGTGTGAGCATAGAACAAAATGTTCCTTGCAACTACCAATGCGCTCTAACTGTCAGTGAAGATGGTGGTCGCAGAAGACTGACCAACACCCAAATCAGCCATAAGGCATCTAAGCCACACACACGCAACTATCACTCTGAAAGCTGCCATATACTCATCCTCACAACTCGAAGTGGCCACAGTAGGCTTCTTCTTGCTCAACCAAGATATACATGACCTACCAAGCATGAAGCAAAAGCCATTGGTGGACACACAAGCGTTATAGCAACCAGCCCAATCAGTGTCAGAAAAAGCATGCAAATCTGGTTGTAGTGATGCCTGTTGACAAAAGATGAATGGACAACTCAAGAAAGGAGTAGGTAGTTCTAATCCGTGCTCTATACAAGCCCTATATTACTTCAGAGTTGGGTTCTTTCCAATGACACTAAATAAGTGCCTATGTACTTTGGAGATGATGAATGTAATGATTAATCCAAAACAAATAACTTCACAAGTCACAAGTCATCAAAAACTTGCTATTTTGGTTCACACACCTACTAGTTCTTAAGCTCAGTACTCCCATCATAGTAGCAATTAGAAAAATTCCTTCTACGGCTATCTAATTATCTTAAAGAGCTAATGATTCCAAGTGGAATCACTTAAAATGATTGACCATACACAGAGCAATCAATTTAGCAAGTAAAACATTAAACTCGACTTTTTAGCAGATGTGCAGAGAAAGACCAGTGACTACTTTGATACACTTTTCTCCCAATTAGGTGAATGAAATGTCTTCAAAATTTGTGATCTTGTAGTAGACTTAGATTTGATCTCAACGAGCCATAGAACATTGAAAAGGATAGAGTAAGGACTGAGATATGAGCAAGACACGTACAGTGTTCTGAGTGACAATGGCAGAGGTGATGAACATAGATGATCAATCATAAAATGTATTATATAACAATGTTGTACATGATCATTGGCATGAATAATAATGCCCAATGATAGTGAGAAGTGTAGGACATAGTGTGAGTCACACAATCTCTACAATTTGATCAACTAAAAGCTCTAAAATGGAGTGGTACCCCACGAGATTTTACAACCATCTTTTATAGATGCCATGCCTCGAAGTTTGAATTCAAATTTAAACTTGGCTTTACCTAATAGTGCTCCTACCAGTCAGGAAATATTCCACCTAAATGATTTGTAGCTTTATCTCTTCCAAACTCCACAAGTTTGTAATTGTTACAAGATTCTTCAAATGTTAAATGAATTTTACAAAGATTAATGGTCAAAAAACCATAAGCAATGGTTCTTATGGGTCTTCAAGCATTTGCACAAAATGCTATTAATGCCTAGCCAAGTGTGAAGGCTTAGCACTTGCACCAACAACTCTCCCTCAATAGAAACATCTTCGCTTGCTCTTTTTCATCATTCCTCTTGAATGTCTTGCAATCCAATCATAGCCTTAAATCTGTAAAGTTTAGTTCCACCAAGTTCTTTGGTCAATAAGTCTGCACATTGCATATTAGTGGATACATATGCCAACTGAATTTCCTTGCTCAATAGCTTCTCTCTCACATAATGATAGTGAACCTCTATATGCTTGGTCCTAGCATGATACATAGGATTTGCTGCAAGATTTTAAGAGCTTGTATTGTCACCAAAAATCATTGGTGAGTTAGAATGTAATCCCAAATCTGAATATCCTCATGGTTGGCATAGATTCATCTTTAGATGTGCATCTAGATAGATTCCTCCCATGAAGATAAGCCTCCATCCTTAGAGACCATCCTAGGTAGTTGTTTCTATCTAATTTGTCAATTTTTTATGTAAATTCATCTCCCATGCTGATTGACTATGCTTTGATACCACTATAACGAGAGATGGTGGATGTAATCTAAAGATGAGTTGTTGCTACAGAACTAGCTTCACACCAGCCAACGGATACTAAGAGTTGGTTAGTAGATCCTTTGCGCTTCCTAAAATCACAAAAAAATCACCCAAGTGTTTTGGAACAAGTATGTAAAAAGTTTGAGTCAAGACAGACTAGCTGCAAAATGACTAGCTCGCAAAACTTGGTATTTTTGTGCATATACCTGCTAGAAAAAATCAATAGTGCTCTCAACGTGGTAGGAATTAGAAACCTTTCTTTTGGAAATAGAAAATAGAATTAGATATCTTGCTAATCCAAGTTAAAACCCTTCAATTGATCAACTGAGCATTAAGAATAAGAGTTAGCAAAATCTGGAACACTCTTGCCATGTTGGGAGCTCTACAAACATTCGACCAGTGAGCAGAAAAACACAAATTTCTCACAAACGGTACATCCAATGACCGTGAAATTCTTTTGACATATACTAGACTTACATAGCAATGCAATGCATTTGAAAACTCTAAAAGGGTTACGTATAGCCTGAGATATGAGCTTCTGAAGTTATTGTTCTAAGTGAGTGTAGCAGAGAATAGAATAGAGAAGAAGTAAATGAAGAATGTATAGATTCACATATCATTACAACCACATTGGCAATGAATACTTTCACAATGGGATTAGAATGATCGAGCTATGGAATAAGCTCCTCAATGTCTACAAATGAACATGAAGTAGGCATGAATCAATCTCTCTAATGGCGACTTCCTTCTTGCTCTTTTTATATTTACGTTTTGGTGGTAGTTTTGATTTTAAATTCAAATAAACTCACCTAAAAGTGATGCTAAGAATTAGAAGATATTGTCTTAGCTGATGAATTTGTGGTTTTAGGTAGTTAGAGCCACAAATTTCCTTTTATACATCATGGATGACTTAAACCATTCTTTCTTTCAGAATTACAAGAGATAAAATATACTCTTTTACAAGAGATGTTCATATGTCTACACATATGACTACAAATGAACATAAATCAAATCATATCAAGCATGTAGGCTTGGGTAAAATGCACTAAAAGCTAGGTAGGTAGGTACATGTTGGAAAATCAATCTTACACTATGCTTGATATTTATTTCATCTAAATCAAAAAAGCTATGGTTTGGATTATGCCAAAATATACACTGAAGTTTTCTCTTCCCTATGCTCATTTATTGTATTTTTTTAAAAGGTTTTTTATGGAACACTTACCATTGTAAAAGCCTAGACTTTACACATGTAAAAGTAGAAAAAGAGAGCTAAAATTCCACAAATTTGGGGTGGTTGAGTTGAAATCAATGAATTAATTAATTACCTAAAATAAAATCAAACTAGATCTTCACTCTTCCTAGATTGTACGAAAGTGAGTTGATTCCCTCCAACAACTAATCTTGCCTTCATTTGAATTTTAAATCCTATTGTATAAGTCTATATAAGTACTACAAATCATCTGTACATTAGAATGGAAGCAATATACATACAGTTGCAGCCATCATTGGCTTGGTCCTTCATTTCTCTGCATCATCTTCTCAAACAACAAGAAGCTTGTAGAGGGTAGTGCTCTCTCTAAAGAGCTCCAAATTGGTTGTGTAAGCACTCATGGGAGAGATATTAGTGTCTTGTCTGTGTGTGTACATTTTCAAAGCATTTCATATAGTAGCTTGGGAGAAATCTTAGTTTTTCTTTCTTGGGGTCTATCTCTATGTGTTCCTAAAGAATAGGAGGTACCATTGGTGAGTGAGACATTCATTCCAAAAGAATATTTTTCTTATTTCTTGTAATCTTGTGCATTCTAGAAACTAAACCCTATGTGTAGCATTCCTTCAAAATGATGTTTTCCAATTGTTATCATGTTGGCTGCTATGATCATTTGAAGTTGATTGTTTCATCCAAAGATAGAAAGTTTTTTGAGTTACTCAATGTGCAAACCTATCTATTTTGTATCGACTCTTTCTCCTTGTCTCAAAATTACATATTGCATTTTATTGCACTTATCGCATGCATATAGGGTCTATTTGAGTATTCATAAGCTCAAGGGCTGGTCTTGTGCTAGTTGGTTGGACTGAACTTCATCACTTCGCAACTCACTTTCCTACCTCCTAAAACTTCTTCAAGTTCTTTTAGTTAGATCTAGATGGATGAGTACTTTCACCCAATGATTGAGAAGCTTGATTGAAAAAATTGTGCGGCTTGGAAAATCAGAATGAAGGTCTATTCACAAGGTAGAAATCATTATCGAATTGTAGTAGGTGATGATTTTATGCCTATTTCAAGATCCAAAGGAGGACCTACACAAGAGGAAATAGATAAGCTCACACTTTGGTGCACAAGGGATGCTCAAGCAAGGTTGTACATAGTAAATTCTATCTCTCACTTTCTATTACCACATATTAGGAGATGCAAGACATCTCAAAGGACTTTGAATACCCTAGAGAATTTCTTTTCTGCTAGTATCAAAGCAAGAAAGAATCATCTTTGGAACGAGTTCAACCAAATGAAAAAGACATCTAAACAAACTATCACATGGTTTTTTAGCAAGGTCAATGAGATTGCTTATAAGTTAGAATTGTTGGGAGAGCTGTTTGAAGAAGAGGCTTTCAAGAGGTAAATGTGCAATGGGATTCGAAGGGATAAGCAATGACAATCCTTCACCATGGCTTATGCTCTCATCATGGATGTGCAAACTCAAGACTTCAACATCTTCCTTGGAGAACTCTTCAATCAAGAGGCCAACAATAGCATAAATGAAAGTAACTCCTATCATGGTAACTCAGCTAGTGCTCTATATGCAGATAAGAAGGACAAAAAGCTGAAAGGCAAGAAGAAGGAAGAAGATGAAGAGGAGATTTTCCAAGCCAACTTCTCAAGCAAGACCAAGTGCAAAGGGAAGAAGAAAGGACCAAAGCATGAAAAAGGAAAAGGTCAAAATTTTCAACCTTCGGCCACCTGTGAGAAGACTAACCACACGACTCAAAATTGTTGGTTCAATGGGAATACCCAGAAAGGAAGTGGAAGAGGTGGATATGGAAGCAATAGAGGTAGACGTGGACACAAATTCAAGAATAACAATAGAGGCCATAATAGAAGGGACTACAATAATTATTCTAAAGTCAAGCACACAAAGAATCATTGTTTCTAATGAGTCTAAGCCACAAAGAAAGTACAGAAGATGATCATTTGTTCTACATATATTCTAGATGTTCAAATCATGTTGCACACAACATTGCTCTTCTATCTGAATTGGAAAGTCCAAAGCATAGACATGAAATACAAATATGGGATGATACTATGCGCAGTGTGGAAAATATTGGTAATGTCAAATCTTCCGATGGCATGCCAAACATTTAGAGTAACATTCTCTATGTACCCATTATCACTAAAAACCTAATAGTTGTTGAAAAAGGATTGCAAGTTAGGATCACCCAACATAGAGCTTTTGTGGAAGATGCATGTCAAGGTTCAAGAAGATAGGTGGAGTTGTTGGCGCATGTAACAGTATTCCATGTAGGGGCAGGCTGAAATGAAGAGAAGAAAGTGTGTTGGAGGGAATATGTTTGGTTGCCCCACTATCAAGGTACCAAACATTAGCATCTACTGTAGACATGCATTGCTCATGAGAAGTGTCAAAATGGAAAACAGAAGTAAACCCCCAATCTTCTTCCTCCACAAGAGAAGTAGACTATGTTTTTAGTGTAGAGGCCTCTACAACAACCTTTCTAGCCTCTTTCTTCTTTCCCTCTTTAGTAGGCACTTTTGGACATCTCTTGATGACATGATCACTTCCTTTACAGTATTTGCAAAACAATTTCTGCTTTTCTAATTTCTTCTCATCTTTGTCTTCCTTCTTTAAATGTGCAGCATTTGCAGATTTCTGCTTACTACTAGAAGAGCTCCATTTACCTTTGCCCTTCTGACCTTTTCTGCCTAGACATGCATAATAGACCTTTTTCTCCTAGACTGGTCTTCGTGCAACAAAACAAAGACTAACTCCTCAAAATGATAAGGCTTTTTGATTGCCTTTCATCCTCAAACAAAGAGTAGAAGCAAAACTCTGGTATGAGTCAGGAAGACCATTCAGAATGTTCTGCACAAGTAAGCTATGTGGTATAACTTCATTTGTAGAAATGAACTATTCTTTCAAATTCTTGACCTTTGTGAGAAAACTCTCCATAGAATCACCTTCATTCATGTGCTTACTTTACAATTGTTTTTGGAGCTAAGCAACATGAGCCTCATTCCTAGAATGGTACAATGTGGTAAGTGTATTCCCAAGCATCCTTAGCTGTTTTGCAAGAGCGAATCTGAGGAATAATGGCACATTTGATAGACAAAGCTATCAACACGTGCATGAGCATCTTTACGATCTCAATGAATTTGCTCTAGAGTAGGTGCAATAGAAATAGCAGCATGAATAGGAATCTGTAGAATATCATCATCTTCGACACCATCTCCATAAGCTTCAACACCTATATTTACAATACTTGTATTTGCATATGTAACAAGATGTCTTTCAACACCCTGCACAATATTCCATAGTCCTTTTGTGACATATACATGATGCATCATATAAGCCCATAATGAGTAGTTGGTACCATCCAACTTATCCTCAATAGCCAACATATGGAGTACGTCACTACTTTCAACCATGGCTGGTGACTAAAATACCTTGATGTAGAAAATTGATTGTATCTCAAAAAGTTCAACAGAACTGCCAAGACAAATTCTGATAAACCTATAGCAGACTTTGAGATGCTTATACTGGAAAACCAGAACTCGTATATATCTTTGGCACAAAAAGACAAAATAGCATGCACAAGCACTATGATACTGCATTCCGAGGCCGAAACAAGCTTAGATCTTGATTTCGGCACCATACAATAAAACACCCTAAGTATGCTTACCAAATTTCATGCAATTCTGAGACTGCAACCAAAGAGGTGTAGAAAATGCCCTAGATGAAGCCCTGACTTGCTCTAATACCAATCGTTGGAGTTAGACATCTGCGGAAGCACATGAACAACACAAGGAAGAAGAAGAAGCTTGGAGCACAACACACAATGCTGAATGTATTACCACTAGAATGTACAAAAGATTACTAGACCTTTAGGGCATTAGGCATATATTCAAGCGGGGGTAAAAAATCTCCTAAAGAGGGAAAAAAGTGCCCTAGTGGTCCTAGAGTGTTCATACATATCACTACCCAAATATATCAACAATGCTAATAATTAGGAGATATTCCCTCAGTTGATGGACTCGTGGTTTTAGGGAGTTAGAGCCACGAATTTCATTGTTTACATCATGGATGACTTAAGTCATTCTTTCTTTCACAATTACAAGAGATAAAATATACTCTTTTACAAGAGGTGTTCATATGTCTACACATATGATTGCAAATGAACATAAATCAAATCATACCAAGCATGTAGGCGTGGGTAAAATGCACCAAGAACTCCCCCTCAAGCCTTACATGCTTGGCCTCCAAATGCGTCTTCAATTGTCCATGATTTCTTGCAAGTCAATCATCAACTTGAATCCACTTAATTTTGTACCATCAAAAAATTTGGTCAACATGTCTGCACATTGCATATCTATAGAGACATAGGATAGTTGAATATCCTTGCTCACTAGCTTCTCCCTTACATAATCGTAGTGGACTTTGATATGCTTGGTTCTAGCACGGTATACCGGATTAGCTGCAAGATGTACTGAGCTTATGTTGTCACAAAAACTGTGAGGTGTTAAAGAATGAAGTCCAAGAGCTCTATACAAAGATTTTCACCATATGATTTCTTGAGTTGCATTAGCCAAAACTCTATATTCAGCTTGAGTAGAAGATAATGCGAGTGTTGGTTGCTTCTTGGATAACCAAGAAATGATTTTTGAACCTGCAAATGATACATACCGAGATGTGCTTCTTCTATCATCTCTAGATCCGGCCCAATCCACATCTGAGTAGGCCTTTAGCTCAATATCTGAAGTAAATGGATAAAACAAACCTTCATTCATGGCCCCCATAAGGTACTTGAGGACCCTCTTGGCCGCTTCCATATGTGGACTTCTCGGCTTATGCATAAAATAACTCAATATGCTAACACTATAGCATATATCCACACTTGTGAGTGTTGCATAGTTCAAACTTCCAACCAAGCTTTGATAGCTTGTGATGTCCTCAATTGGGTCTCCTTCATAAGCAGTAATCTTATGATTTTTCTCCATAGGTGTACCTACACACTTGGTGTTTTCCATCTTGAACTTGACGAGCATGTGATGCACATACTTCCTTTGTGTGATGTATATATCAGAACCTGTGTGGATTAAGTCCAATCAAAGAAAATAAGTGAGTGGTCCAAGATCACTTATTTTGAACTCCTCCTTCTTTTGATTCTTTATCATTTTGATTCCTTCAAGATCATTCCCTCTGATAATAATATCGTCAACATACACACATATATAGATCACTTTAGATCCATTCCTCTTTAAGAGTAAAGAGGTATCTACCTTGCTAGCTTTGAATCCTTGGTCCTGCAAATAAGTCACCAATCTGAAATTCCAAGCTCTTGGAGCTTGCTTCAATCCATACAAGGCTTTCTTTAATTTGCATACATAGTTAGGATGATGCGCATCCTCATATCCAGGACATTATGCCATATACACTTCCTCAGAAATCCATCCATTTAAGAAATCATTCTTTACATCAAGTTCATAGAGCTTCCAATTTCTAGATGCAACAACACTAATGAGAAACCTAATTATAGGCATTTTTGCAGAAGGAGAGAAAGTCTCCTCATAATCAATATTGAGTCTCCTCTCACCAATGTGAGCAAGCCTTTTGTGCCATATCTCCAACTCTGTGAGAGTTTGAGATCCATAACTAAATAAAGCTATGTTCTTTGTCTCTTCCACTTCAAAAGTGAAAAACCTTCATGTATTTTCTCCTTTGGCAATCCTTCTAAAGCCTTGCCTTGGGTCTTGAACATATGCTCCATATTCGTTGAATCTAACCTACAATACTTTTTCAACAATCTGCCCAACACTTATTAAATTTTTGGTAACTGTAGGGACATAGAAGACTTTGCTTAAAATCTTCATATTCCCATATGATGTCTTGACATTACCTTTTTTCTCCACTAAGTTCTTTGTGTCATCTTTTGTTTTCATTTCATGTTTGTTGTGCGGATCTTCCAAATCAGAAAGTAAAGCCTTATTTCCCACTACATGATTTGAGCATCCCCAATAAACGTAAAAGATGTGATCATCATCCTTACCCTTTTCACTGATAGATTCATAATCAATAATGAATCTTCCGAATTTTGTTCCTTTGCATAGTTATTGTAATCCCTTCTTCCTCTATGGCCACAGTTGTTGTTGTTCTAATTTTTGTAGTAGTTTTTGTTGTAGCCTTCATTGTATCAGCCCCTATTTGATCCATAGCTACCTCTATTGAATCCTCTTCCTCTTGAGTTCCTTTGGTTCCTAAAATATTCTTCAGTAGTATGATTAGATAAGTCACATATATTGCAAGGTTGAGATGATTGGAATCTCTGACTACCTTGTTTTCCACCTCTACCTCTTCCTCTAGCTCTTCCTCTACTTGCAAAGGTTGCTTGGAAAGAGCTACCTTCATCTTCATTCTTCTTATTCTCTAACTTTTCCTTGACCTTAGCTTTATTAGAATATAAGGCAGAAGTTTGATGACTTCTTGTGGACTCACCACCTTTGCTTATCTTTGCTTCATGAGTGAAGAGTTGGCCCATGAGTGTGTTGACGTAAGGTACATGCATATCCATGTACAAATACATGGTTGTTGTCAAGGACTCCCACTTGTCATCTGCTTTGATTCCATTTATGATTTGTCTAATGATTTTTTACTCTTCAATTACCTCTCCAATGCTTCCAAGTTAATCTCAAATCTCCTTTATATTTGTGACATAATCAATCACACTTTGCTTGAGGCTTTTCTTCATTGTTGTGAACTCCATCCACAATTGGTTCTTCTTTGATGGAGTATTGGAGGAGAAGAAAGAAGCAAGTTCATTCCAAGTCTCTCTTGATGTCTTGCATCCCTTTACATGGGGTAAAATTAAATCAGAGATTAAGTTTTGAATATGGTTTCCCTTTTTCCCTCATGGTTGGCATAGCTTCATCTCCAAATGTGTATCCAAATGGATTCCTCCCATGAAGATAAGCCTCCATCCTTAGAGACCATGCTAGGTTTTTGTTTCTATCCAATTTGTCAATTGTTGATGGAAATTCATCTCCCATGCTAATTGACTATGCTTTGAGACCACTATAACGAGAGATGGTGGATGCAATCCAAAGATGAGTTGTTGCTGCAACACCCAGCTTCACACCAGCCAACTGATACTAAGAGTTGGTTAGTAGATCCTTTGATCTTCCTAAAGCCATAAAAAAATCACCCAAGTGTTTTGGAATAAGTATCTAAAAAGTTTGAGTCAAGACAGACTAGTTGCAAAATGGCTAGCTCCCAAACCTTGCTATTCTTGTGCATACACTTGCTCAAAAAAATCAACAGTGCTCTCAATTAGAAAACTTTCTTTTGGAAATAGCAATTAGACATAGATATCTTTCTAATCAAAGATAAAACAATAAAATTGATCAACTCAGCATTAAGAACAAGATTTAGCAAAATTTGGAACACTCTTGCCATGTTTAGAGCTCTGTAGAGATTCGACCAGTCAGCACAAAAACATAGATTTCTCACAAACGATAAATCCAATGACCGTGAAATTCTTTGACATAGAATAGACTTACATAGCAATGCAATGCATTTGAAAACTCTGAAAGGGCTACGTATAGCGCGAGATATGAGCTTCTGAAGTTATTGTTCTAAGTGAGTATAGTAGAGAATAAAATAGAGAAGAAGTAAATGATGAATGTATAGATCACATATAATTACAACACAAAGTCTAGTGCTCAACATATGTTCTAACTTTACTGGAAAAAATTTCACAGAAATTTCACCGGACTGCCACTGGATTGACACCGTAATCGTACCGGAATTGTACCGGAATGAACTTCAATTCTGTTTATAATTACTTCAAGTGGACATACATGAAGTAAGGAAGTGACACAAAAGCTTCCTTAACTTACTGAGCACTTTCTGACGTTTAAGGAAAAACTCCTCTAGTTCAGACAGCCTCTTTTCGGTCAGACTTTGTACTGTGTGTAGATATCTTTTCCACCGGAAAGATTGATCAACTAAAAATAGAGATGTCTAGCTATAGAGTGAGCTATTTCTCATACAAAGCTTTGCATTACTCTGCAAGATCTATTTTGTTCTTTTACCGGAAAATTACTCGTTTACTATAAGAATTGCAACAGTGAGCACTTTGACTGTAATTTCTTGATTTCTCGAAATTGGCTGGACCAAGTTGCTTCAACTTTGTATGCTTGTGGTATGTTTTGAGTTGTATCTATCAAGCTTTGAATCACTTGATTTGGTTCAGTAGATCCTGAGATATACTTCTTCAAGGTTGACAGACTTGAAGATGATGACTCAGAGAATCACAGAGTAGATGAATGTAAGTATTTGTATTAGATCATGTAAATGTACATTCCCACTGGCATGATAAACATAGCTCAATGGTACTTAGAGGTGTAGACTATAAAGTAGACCTCACACACTCTGTGATTGATACAGTAATGCCTCGGGATGAGTGAAGAACCACCCGCGACATTTTTCCTTGTAGCTTTTATAGGAATTGAGTGATGACTTGAATTAGAATTCAAATCAATCTCCTAAAATCTTTCACCTAAAAAAGTGATTGAGATATTCTCTCGATCAATCAACCACCTTTTCACGACTTTCAATCAATTAGGCGTGATTGCATAATGCGCCAAGTCATTTATATTTTTATAAGAGATAAAATGGTAAGAAATCATAGGCATAAGTTCCTATGATCTTCGCTTCATGTATAGTCTTCAAAGTAGATATCCAAGCCAAATGTGAAGGCTTGTGTTGCACCAACAGCTCCCCCTCAAGCCAAACATTTTGGCTCAAGTCTTCAGCTTCATTCTTCAATCACATCCTGCAATCCAATCATGGATTTGAATCTGCATAACTTAGTTCCATCCAAAGCTTTAGTGAGTAAATCTGCACATTGCATATTAGTGGACACATAAGTCAACTGAATGTCTTTACTAAGCAACTTCTCTCTCACATAGTGGTAATGAACCTCTATGTGTTTTGTCCTAGCATGATATATTGGATTAGCTGCAAGGTGAAGAGAACTTGTATTATCTCCAAAGATAATTGGTGGTCTAGTATATAAGCCCAACTCTGTATACAAAAGCTTCAACCAGATAGCTTCTTGAGTGGCATTTGCTAGCCCTCTATACTCTGCTTCAGTAGATGACAAAGCTACTGTAGGTTGTTTCTTGGCTGACCAAGAAATAGGTTTATCACCTGCAAAACATATGTATCCTGATGTGCTCCTCCTATCATCCTTGCAACCTGCCCAATCTGCATCTGAATACACTTTAATATCAATGTCTGATGTATAAGGAAAGTACAAACCATGGTTCTGAGTTCCCTTTAGATACTTCAAGATCTTCTTAGCTGCTTCTAGGTGAGGTACCCTTGGTTTGTGCATGAATTGGCTAAGCACACTTACACCATATGCTATGTCAATTCTAGTCAAGGTAGCATAGTTCAAACTACCTACCATACTTTGGTATCCTGTGATATCTTGGACTTCTTCTCCTTCATGAGCACTTAGCTTTAGGTTGACCTCCATAGGAGTAGTTGAGACTTTAGCATCCTGCAAGCCAAACTTCTTGACCATATCCTGTACATACTTCTTTTGAGTGATATATATACCTGAGTTGGTGTAGACTAACTCAAGACCTAAGAAATACTTTAATAATCCAAGATCATTGATCTTGAATTCCTTCATCATCTGTCCTTTGATATGTCTAATTCCCTGAACATCATTGCGTGTAATAATGATGTCATCAACATAGACACATAAATATATTACCTCTATACTACTTCTCTTTATAAACAGAGAAGTGTCTGCTTTACTCATCACAAATCCTTGGTCTTGGAGGTAGGTTGTCAACCTGTAATTCCATGCTCTAGGTGCCTGCTTTAAACCATACAGAGCCTTCTTCAATTTACAAACATAATTTACTTTATTGGGTTCTTCATAGCCAGGTGGTTGTGACATGTAGACTTCTTCAGATATCCATCCATTCAAGAATGCATTCTTCACATCCAATTGGTACATGTTCCAATTCTTGGATGCAGCTACACTCACCAATATTCTGATAGTTGGCATCTTAGCCACAGGAGAAAATGTCTCCTCATAATCAATGCCTTGGGTTTGTGCAAAACCCTTGGCTACCAACCTAGCTTTATACCTGTTTATTGTACCATCTGAGTTCTTCTTTAGTTTGTAGATCCATCTGGATCCTATCACTTTCATAGATTCTTTCTTGGGTACCAAGTCCCAAGTGTCACTTTCTTTGAGAGCCTGCATTTCTTCATCCATTGCTTCCTTCCATTCTGGTTTAGTGATTGCTTCTTCAAATGAACCTGGTTCTTCATTCAATAGATCCTTTGCAAGGTATACAGAATGTTTAGTTACAAGTGATGTGTCATACCCAAATCTGATAGGCTTCTTCTTTTCTCTCTGAGATCTCCTCATTGCTTGAGTTGAGGATTCTGGTATATTCTCTAGCTTCTTCATCTTCATCTTTCCTTTGGATTTCCAAGCCTTGAACTCCTCAAGATCTATTGTATCATCATCATCTGAACTTGAGTCTTCTTTCTGGACTGGTTCCTCCTTGGTAGGCTTTGGGAAGTCTTCTTCTATATCATAAGGTAGACTAACCTTCCTGCACTCATTCTCATACCATGAGTCATTCTCATCAAAGATAACATCTCTGCTTACCTTGAAACCTTTGTTTGAGGGGTTGTAGAATCTGTACCCTTTCTGGTTCAAGTCATAACCAATGAAGATACATTTTTCAGCTTTAGGATCTAGCTTTCCTCTTACTTGTGAAGGTATATGCACATATGCAATACAACCAAAGATTTTGCAATGATCCAAAGATGGTCTCTTACCATGCCAAGCTTCATAAGGTGTCATTCCATCAAGTGTCTTTGATGGCAACCTGTTAATGAGATATGTGGCAGTAGATACACTCTCTGCCCAAAGATAATTTGGCAACTTCTTTTCATTAAGCATAGACCTCGCTGTTTCTACAATGAGTCTATTCCTTCTTTCAGCTACCCCATTTTGTTCAGGTGAGTACCTTGTAGTGATCTCCCTTTTGATGCCTCTTTCCTGCAAGAAGTCTTCAAACTCATTTGAGAAGTATTCTCCTCCTCCATCTGACCTTAGCTTCTTCAAGTTTCTTCCTGTTTGGTTTTCAACCAGTGCAAGGTACTTCTTGAAACAATTAAACACTTCATCTTTATGTTTCATGTAGTATAAGACAGTCCACCTGCTATAGTCATCAATGAAGGACACATAGTACCTCGATCCAGATATGGATGGTTCCTTGCTAGGTCCCCAAACATCTGTATGCACTAATTCTAGATAATCTTTATGCATGAAACCTTTCTTGGTATAAGGCATTCTGTGTGACTTACCAAATTGACAAGCCCCACACTTGTATATCATGTGTTGCTTGGATACATTAGGTATCCCAAGCACACATTGATCCCTGCACATTTGCTTTAAGGTCCTTTCACCAATGTGACCTAACCTCTTGTGCCAAATTTCCAATTCCGATAGCGTTTGATCCTTGTAATTGTACAGAGCAATGTTTTTGGTGTCTTCAAGCTCAAAAGTAAATAACCTACCTGATTTTTCTCCCTTGGCTATTCTTCTGAATCCATGTCTTGGGTCCTCCACATATGCTCCATGTTGTGTGAATCTGACCTGCAACCCTTTTTCTACAATCTGACCTACACTCATTAG
>CM035407.1:43272601-43277601 GCA_020310875.1 Ceratopteris richardii
AGGTGATGATGATGCAAGAATAAGGAACATCAAAGAGAATCTTGGACGAGAGTTCAAAATCTTTGCTTTAGTTGTGCTTAAGTATTTCATTGGCATTGAGATGATCTATGGGAAAGAAGGTATCTATTTCTCTCAAAAGAAGTATCTTCTAGATGTGTTGTTTACGTTTGGCATGATAGATTGTAAACCAATAGCTCAACCTATGGATGAAAATGTCACGTTAAGCAATGAAGATGGTAAGAATCTAGAAGACTTTACACTATATAGGATCATTGTGGGATCATTGATCTATGCTACACTCACAATGCATAACATGCGCTACATAGTTGGAGTTCTATCTCAGTTCATGCATGCAACCATAGATACACATCTCAATCATGCAAAGAGAGTGTTAGGATATGTGATGAGTATAGTTAATTATGGGTTGCTATATAGGTAGGATGAAGAAGTTCAAGTAAAAGCATGGAGTGATGGGGATTGGGTAGGGCATCAACATGATAGAAGGTCAACGTTTGGCTATGTTTTCATGCTAGGTAGAAATGCAATTTCATGGATGAGCAAAAAACAGCCCATAGTTGCATTGAGTTCAATAGAGGCTGATTATAGAGTTTTAGCCCTCACTAGCATGTGAACCAATCTGGCTTAAGAAGCTCTTCAAACATTTTGGTATACAACTTGGAACAATTCTAGTCTATGGAGATAACTTGTCAACCCTACATCTTTCAAACAATCCCATGTATCATGCAAGGAGCAAGCACATTGAGGTGCATTACCATTATGTAAGGGAAAAGGTTGCAAGTGGGGACGCTAATGTTCCTTTTGTAGGTACAAAGGACCAAGTTGGAGATACCTTCACCAAAATTGTGGATGTGACCAAGTTAACAACTTTTTTAAAGGCTATGAGCTTACTTCATATGGAGACTAACACCTTAAACTTGAGGGGGAGTGTTGAAAGTGTGGACTATGTGGGCTTTAGGTGCACAAAGGGGTCAAAAGACCATAATGAGTACAAAAAGCACAACTCAAATCAATTACGGTGGTCTCAAGGTTGAACAATATCAGGCAAGGTAGTCCATTGGTGGTGGAAAATTCAAGAGAGGCATCTAAAAGCTATAAAAGGAGGTGAAGGGACATCAAATCCATGGAAGTCTTGTAGGTCATTGAAGAGTAAGAGACATATACTCAAGGAGGCTCAAGGAGAGATTCATCCAAGGCTGAAGGAGATCAAATGGAGTTTTCAAAGCTAGGAAAAATGTAGATGAGGGTGTTATATGCATAGAGGAGGAGTAAGGAGGAGCTATCAAACCCACACCCCCTCTAGTCTCTTGTAGGTATAGACATAGTTTGTTTATAATAGTTGTAACTCTTTGTGCACACATCCAATTCAGAGATTTAAGGTGCATTTTTTAGCTTATATATCTAGCTTAATTTCCCTTAGAGGGCTTGTTGAAATTCATTTTATGGGTAGAGAAATTATTTTATCTCTGTATCTCTTATTTTTGCATATCTTACATCTCTACATAGTCTTTTTTGCACAAAGTTGTTGACCGGTCCATTTGTGGTTTTCTATATCTTAATGGAAAGCTTATGAACCATACTAGAAAGCTTATGAACCATACTAAATGTGGCTCATATCTTAGGTTGTTTCAATTAGTGTATGGAAGGTGAATCAAAGTTTTATTGTAGGGTAGTAGAAAAGGTGTGTGAAGGGACCTAGGTGTTGGGTCCATTTAACTTCTAGTGTGCAAATATGAAGGATTAAATTCCATCAAAATGGACTAGTAATTCAAATCCACTTTATATATCAAAGTTGGACATTAAAACCGCATTTCTAAATGGTGACTTACATGAACAAGTGTATATATGTCAACCCTATGGTTTTGTGCAGAAAGTGCATGAAAAAAAGTGTGCAAATTCAAAAAGGCATTATATGGATTGAAGGACGGATCACGTGTTTGGTATGAAAAGAGACATGCCTACTTGATTCCACATGCTTTTTGGAAGAATCTAAGTGATAGCACCCTATTTATTAAGTCTCCAGATGATGTAATTCTTATCATTGTTATGTATGTTGATGCCATGATGCTCACTAGTCGTAATGAGATGCATATTGCTGAATTTAAGGCTGATTTGCATGCCTCTTTTGAGATGTAAGATTTGGGGCATTTTCATTGGCCATTCAATTTATGCAAATTCATGTGGGAACACCTTTGTGTCAAACAAAATATATTGATACATTTATTGCAATGTTGGATGGAAACAAGTTTATGGTTGAGAGACCATGATGTTGGAGATGCATTTGATGTTGCTTATAGCAAGTTGTTGGATAGTTGATTTACTTATGCATAAATCAGCCTCATATTCAGTTTGTTGTCTCTTAGAAGAGTAGGTTCATGGATTGCCGAGGTGTGAAGCATTAGCACACATTTATGTACATCTTTTGCTACTTGAGTGCTACCAAGCTATTTGGATTGCATGCCTCATTCGAGATGTCTGATTTGGGGCATTTGCATCATTATTTGGGCATTAAGTGTATGCAAGTTGATGGTGGAATAGTTTTGTGTCAAATGAAATATATTGACACATTCTTGTAGGGTTTTGGGCTTGAGGACTTTAAGCTTATTGCCACTCCTATGAAGACATGTTTAAGATGGAGTCTTCATGATGCATCTTTATACCCTAGTACAAAATGGTGTAGTTGAGAGGATGAATAGAACTATTCAAGATAGAGTAGTCTCTATGTTGCATCATGCAAACCTCGCACACGGTTTTTTGGCACAAGCAGTATTGACTGAAGTTCATGTGATTAACCTTTCACCTAGTACTACCAAAGTTCTAAAAGTGGCATAAGAGTTATGGATAGGGAAGCCACCATATTATGATCATCTTCAAGTTTTTGGGTGTGAAGCATATGTTCATATACCCAAGGGTCTTAGACAAAAGTTGGACCATAAGTCAAAGAAATGCACTTTTCTTGGATATGGTTAAGAAGGACAATTTGGATATCGCTTATGGGATCTTGAAGCATGGTCAATGATCAGAAGTAGTGATGTCATTTTCAATGACTCTAAGATGCATAAACACCCCATTAAGGGGGTTGAAGTGAGAGGAGTGGTGTTTGAGGATACTACTCCTCCAGCTAGCATGCATAAAAATGTTGCACATAGGGATGTTCAAGAGAATGTCCTATCAGATCAGTCTGCACATGTTCCTGTTGAGCAACCGTTGAGATCTATGTATCTATCTCTCTATCTCTATCTATCTATGTATCTATCTATCTATCTATCTATTAACCTATCCATGTTTCAGTATGTCCATCTATTTATTTTCCTATCATGATATCCATCTATTTTTCTACTTTTCTTTACGTATCTAATTCTCTATGTATGTATACACACACACACTCACACACACTCACACACACACACACACACACATATATATATATATATATATATATATATATATATATATATATATATATATATATATATATATATATATATATATATATATATATATATATATATATATATATATATATATATATATATATATATATATATATATATATATATATATGTGTGTGTGTGTGTGTGTGTGTGTGTGTGTGTGAGTGTGTGTGTGTGTATCCTCCTCAACCTACAAGTATGTTTGGCACCTTTAGTTCTATGGATGTACAAGAAAGGGTAAGAAAACACCTAAAGAGTATATATGTTCAATATACAAAGAAATGAAGAGTTAAAACAATGAAACACAAAGCAGATCTATTGAATTCTGCTCTATCGTGTAAAGGAGTTAGATCCAAACCGAATATTGAAGCGTATTTGTAGATCCTCGCTTCCACTTAACACACAAGGAGATGTGTATCAGATGCCAAAGAGACAAATGCTTTTGAGAGGAAGAAGGAAAATACTCATAGGCTTGTCTTCGTAACTGAAAAATGAACTAAGAAGTAATGTATCCGAGGTTAGATATATGAAGGTAATCTAAATAAATTTGTACAAAATGATTTGGAAAATGACTCCTTTCACAGTTTGATCAAATTTCTATATTAAATTATCAAGCCAATGTTTTTTATGATGTATCGAAAGCATACGAAAGAAAAAAATTAATAACGTTTCTAATTTAGGGAAAACTTAGTGGCCGTTGGATAGCACAAACTTTACCTAATAATTATACGTGCAACATAGATTAAAGTTATCCCTTAAATTCATAAAATGTTTGCCTCAAACACAATAAAAAAGGTATAGGGTCTCATTTCTAATCATCTGTAGGTGCACTAAAGGTGTATGAAATAATATCATAAACTTTGAGATCTTATTTATAAACACGGACAACAAGAAAAGATCTTGATTTAATAACCGTACTATTGACTTTACAAAAACAAAGGATAATTCTTAAGCTCTCCCGTCCAATTTTGAAGGTGGGTAGATTTGGAATATCAGTGACCAAGATTGATAAACCCAAACTTGGAGCTGCAAAGACATTCTAAAATATCAACATTCTATTAGAACCATAATCGAAAAAAGTTTCTCAAATCAAGTTGAATGTGAGGGAAATGATCATTTAAGGCCTCAAACACATGGTTTCTTTGATGCAAGAAGCATTTTTCCTTTACTTTGATAATGTCCTCTAGATCATGTTAGCCAAGAACCCGTTCTATTACATAAACTCAAAATTTATCGGAGTTCATTATCATTTCCTTCAGGAAATGCTCATCCAAACAGAGGTGATTTCCATTTCATTGAATTTGAAGACTAGAAGGAGGACAAAACTTCCACTTAAGGAGAAGAAAAAAAATATATTCTACAAAAGCATGATTAATAAACAAAATTCGGGTGTTTCTTCATATTTCAATACATTACCATAAAGACAAACATATACTTCTATGCAAGCTTCTTCCAGTAGTGACTGGCTCAATTATTAAGGCTTCTCTATGCATAAAAATAACAAAACATGAAAACTCATTGTTTCACTTTGTAAAATAAGGAGTAATT
>CM035407.1:43315101-43320101 GCA_020310875.1 Ceratopteris richardii
AACCAAATCTTGAGAAAATACGTTTATACACAAATTTAGCCACTGTCAGAGCCGTGTAGTCCACAGTAGCTTTAGCCTCTATCCATTTCGTTGCATAACATGTGGCCATCAAAATATACTTTTTACCTCCTGGTTGCCCAGTTGGGCTAATTGGCCCTATGAAATCAAGACCCCATCGTTCAAATGGAAGCCATCCGGTAGATATGACTAATGGTTGGAAATTCAATCTGGTTGGCGTGGGAGCACATCTCTGACAGATGTGGCATTCTTTTGCAAACTTGATTGCATCCTTGAAAATATGAGGCCACCATAACCCTTTGTGGATGATTCTATGAGCCAATTCTTCCCCCTTTAGGTGTCCTTCATTGTGTGCAGCCTCTAGCAAAAGATTTACCTCTTCTGGATAGACACACCTTCTCAATATATCATCCTGACAGTATTTATATAAATTTCCATTTATAAGAGAATATGCTTTGGTTTTCAGGAGCAATCTTCTCTTTTCTACAGGTGTCAAGTGTTCTGGGATCTTTCCAGTAGTGAGAACATGAAGAATTTCATCATACCAACCTGTCCGAATTGCTACTAGAAAAAGATTGCTATCCACCAGTTCATCATTAATACCTGTTGCCTTTTCGCTCATTGCCGTCCTGGACACTTGATCTGCCATGTAGTGCTCTTTTCCTGGCTTAATATGAATATCAAAATTAAATTCTTGAAATAGGAGTAACCATCTCCAAATCCTTCCAGCTACTCTAGGCTTGTTTATCAAATACTTCAAGGGCTGATGATCGGAAATAACAATGAAATGTACACCAAGGAGATAATGTCGGAACTTCTGAAGAGCAAATAGGATAGCCAAACCTTCTCTTTCTGTTGTACTGTAATTTCTTTCAGCTTGGTTGAGTAGTCTGCTTGCATAAGAGATAGGTCTATCCACTTTGTGAGATGATGGTTGAGCTAGAACTGCACCAACAACATGAAGACTAGCATCTGTATGCACATGAAATTCCAATGACCAATTAGGAACACTTAAAAGTGGAGCAATACATAGCCTCAACTTTAGTTCACAAAATGCTTTGTCGGCTTCAGCACTCCATGAGAAAGGGATCTTTTTACTGGTAAGCCTTGACAAGGGCTTAGCAATTTCTGAATACATCCTAATGAATCTTCTGTGATACCCCGCATGGCCCAAGAAACTTTGCACTTCCTTAGGGCTTTGTGGAATTGGCATGGAAAGAATAGCAATAACCTTTGCAGGGTCAACAGTTATACCTTCAGCAGATACTATGTGACCAAGAAGAGTACCCTTGGTGACTAAAAAGTGACATTTATCAGGATTCAATTTCAAACCTGTTTCGAGACATTGCTCAAAAATTTCTTTTAAATTTTCCAAATGGTCATGGAAATCTTGAACTGCTGCTCTTTTATCTGTACCTGAAAATACTGAAAAGTCATCCATGAAAATGCGTAGAAATGTTGTTAACCATTTGCCCAATATCAGATACATCGTTCTATTAAATGAAGCTGGCACATTCTTCAAACCAAAAGCCATACGAGTATAGCATAAGTGCCCCAGGGAGTAACAAAGGCTGTTTTGTCCCTATCATCAGGGTGAATTACTATCTGGTTGTAGCCACTAAAACCATCCAAGAAACTATACAAAGTGTGACCAGCTACTTCCTCAAGCACTTGCTCTGTGAAGGGCTGAGGAAATCCATCTTGAATAGTCACTTTATTCAAAGCACGGAAATCAACACATACTCTTATTTTTCCACTATTTTTCTTGGGCACAATAACCATAGAGGAAAGCCACCTGGAATGTTCTACTGGAACAATTATACCCGCTTCTTCTAATTTTGTAATCTCTGCTTTTACTGCCTTTGCATACTTCGGATTGAGTCGATATGGTCTACTTCTTACAGGCGCGGCTCCCTGAACTAAGGGTATCCGATGTAACCCAAGCTCTTCTGGTATCCCTGTTAGATCTTTGTAGGACCATGCGAAGACACTTTTACAAGTAAAAAGCAAAGAAGTTACCTTCTGTAGCAAGAGAGGATAATGCCACAACCAGGATGCCAAATGGACCATTTGAGGGTTCTCTTCATCCCCTAAATTTACTTCTTGAACCAATGTTTCAGGACTGGTCTTGCTTGAGAAATCATCTCCACTATATGCAGGAGTGGATTTTAATTTATATTCTGCAACCTGTTCTTTCATCCATCCTTGAGGTATATCTGCAAAAGGAAGATCTTCTCTGCTCTTAGGTTCATAATCTTCCCTCTCTGATACTTTTATATTGGTTGCCTCCTCAAAGCTTGTATTTTCCTTCAGTTGCTCATTCTCCAACAC
This sequence comes from Ceratopteris richardii, assembly GCA_020310875.1. Classification (NCBI taxonomy): domain Eukaryota; kingdom Viridiplantae; phylum Streptophyta; class Polypodiopsida; order Polypodiales; family Pteridaceae; genus Ceratopteris; species Ceratopteris richardii. The sequence goes on from CM035407.1 coordinate 43,317,451, forward strand.
CTTGTGGTCTTCATTGCCCTTTTCTGTAATTTCCTTATCTGCAACTTCTTCCTCAATTTCATTGATCTCCACTGTGCAACACTCTGCACTTCCCACCATCCAATTAAACAATGTATCATCTTCTTGGGGTAGAGAGGGCATTACCTGAGTATCCACAGTATATCCAGTGGTTTTTCCTGAATCAAATCCTTCTTCCAAGTGTAGTTGCAGTTGGCTATTGGTGCTTGTTGAAATCCATAGTTTATTTTTCCCCCAATCTTGCAAAGCTTTTGCTTGTCTCAGCCAAGGTCTCCCTAGGAGCAAAGGATAGGAAGTCTCCTGTGGAAGTGCAATAACAACAAAATCCAACACAAAGTGGCAACCCTGTACTATCATCCGTACCTTTTCAATAATGCCAAGAGGCGCAACCCGATGTTGATCTGCTAGTGTAACTGTAAATGGTGCCATTTTGGTGGGGTTCAAATTTAGCTTCTTCATTGTAAAATCTGGCATCAAATTGATACCAGAGCCTCCATCTATGATCACACCTGTAAGAGCTTCATCCTTTATACAAACTGATAATGTTGAACTTTGGTAGTCTGCTAAGGGTGCAGGGGGAAAATCAACCATGAATCCATCTATACTAGGTGATTGGACTAAGTGAGCAGAGTGTATAATCTTCAGTAAGTCATTTCTTATTTTTGAATCCATCCTTATAAGTTCATATAGACTAACCTTGTGATGAATACCTTTCAAGATCTGTTCAATGTTTACCTCCTGAGTGTTTTCTTGCAGACTTGTTGGTTGGCCCTTTAGAGAAGTAGTCATCTTAACATAAGCTCCTTCAATTTCTACTTGATCCTTCCATCCAGACTTCTTTTCCTCCTCTTTATCTTGAAATCCTTGTTGTTCATCTCTCTGGGTTACAGCTGCTTGCCTAGCTCTAGTCATTATGGGCATAGTAGAGGATGAAACAGCATAAGTCTGAGTGGTTTTCACTTCTTCATGTGGAGAGACTGCAATCATGTGGATTGGAGCAGGACGACCTCTTGGGCAATCTTTAGTATAATGATCCTTGACCTCTAGACAATGTTGACAAGGAGGTGCATCTTCTGGGAGGGAACACTGATTTTGCATGTGGCCATACTCACCACAACGATAGCACATCAAAGGTCTATTGTATCTAGGCTTTGCGGGCCGATTCTCCTCCCTATTAGATGTATTTGAAGTACTAGCATAATATGAATCCAAATTTTGAGGGTTACCTCTCTGCTGTGTACCCTTGAGGTAGTAGCAATCTCTCGCTTCATGACCATCCTTTCCACAAAATTGACAGCTTACCTTAATAGGGCAATTAGCATTGGAGTGTCCATTGTTGTTACAGATTGTACACCAAATTTGTCTCCTTATATCTTGAGTGGTCTTCAAATCTTCTAACTCTCGGCGAAGTTGAGCTACTTCATCATCAGTGCGATGCAGTGGTGGCAAGACCTTCTCTTCTTGTTGATTTTGTTGCATCTTCAACGCTTTCAATTCCCTCCTCAGTTGCTCAATAGGATCCAGATCTGCAGCATACTTTGGTTGTGTATCCCCTTCAAAATGTTGCCTTGCTTCTTCAATGCGTGATGCAGCTGCAACAAAATCATTGAGGGTAGCATCCAATCTAAGAGACTCAGGAAGCTTCTGTTGAGATGACCTGGGTAGAGCCTTCTTGATCCACTTTTTAACCAAAAAATCACCTGGAGCATGTGGTAGACGTGCAACAAGTGCTTTTGTTCTAGTGTGAAGTTCATGAAAGGATTCACCTGGCCTTAGCTTCAAATTCTCTAGCTGATCTAGAGCTCTTTTCCGAAGAATCACTTGGTCTGAATGTTAGTGAGAAAGCCGCCTTCAGAGCCTCCCAAGTAGCAAAATGACCATCTGCATATTGACTGTACCATTTATCTGCAAGACCCTCCAATGTAGATGGAAAAAGTGCTAGCATTGCATCCTCTCTATTTTGCAGACCACGTCCACGGCATAAAGAGATAAATCTCCTCACATGATCATCAGCATCCTCATAAGCTTGTCCCTTGAAGGTAGGAAATTTGATGTTTAATCTGGAGAGTAAATGAGAGAGATCCTCCATTTGTACTGGTGTTTCTTCGGACGTATCTCAGGAGAAGTCTAGAGTTCTCCTATACCCCTCTTTTGACAATGGTGTTGCACCCAAATCAATAGAGAAATTTAGAGAAGGCAACGGGGAGGTAGACTTACTAGCCGTGGTTATTGTTAACTTGTTAAGGCTCCTCCGGACGCGAAGAGATTCCTTATCTGCTCGTGTATGGGTCATGTACCTATTCGCAATTGCAATAGGGCAAAACACCTCTCACAGAAATGCAAAGGTCCCACCGTGCGTGCCAAACTGTAGAGGAGGTACTGGGGTATCCGCTTTTAACAAAAGTAGAGAATGAAAACTAAACACGTCCAGTACATCACCTACTCAAGGGGGGTTCTCTTTAGGGAAGTATACCCTTTAACATTTCTGTGAGCAGATAGATAACACGGATTGCACAGAGTGGTAATACTTCAGAAAATATGGACAACCAATGACCAAGGAAGACCATACACTTCTTGATTCGAATCAGACGATTACACGGTTGGGCAGAGTGATGCTCAAAATGCAAGCTTAG
>CM035407.1:43360650-43368150 GCA_020310875.1 Ceratopteris richardii
CAACCCCAACCCCCAACCCCCAACCCGCTCAACCCCAAACCCCCAACCCCCTCTAACCCCATGCGCCCCCATCATCCCAACCCCCTCCAACCCCATGCGCCCCCCTCATCCTTAACCCCCCTCCAACCCCATGCGCCCCCTCATCCCCAACCCCCTCCAACCCCATGCGCCCCTCATCCCCAACCCCCTCCAACCCCGCTCAACCCCAACCCCCAACCCCCTCCAACCCCATGCGCCCCCTCATCCCGAACCCCCTCCAACCCCATGCGCCCCCTCATCCCCAACCCCCTCCAACGCCCGCTCAACCCCCAACCCCCAACCCCCTCCACCCCATGCGCCCCCTCATCCCAACCCCTCCCAACCCGTGCGCCCCCTCATCCCCAACCCCCCTCCAACCCCGCTCAACCCCAACCCCCAACCCCCGCCAACCCCATGCGCCCCCTCACCCCAACCCCTCCAACCCATGCGCCCCCTCATCCCCAACCCCTCCAACCGCATGCCGCCGCCTCATCCCCAACCCCCCTCCAACCCCGCTCAACCCCAACCCCAACCCCCTCCAACCCATGCGCCCCCTCATCCCCAACCCCCTCCAACCACCATGCGCCACCATCATCCCCAACCGCCTCCAACCCCGCTCAAACCCCGACCCCTAGCCCCCTCCAACCCCATGCGCCCCCTCATCCCCAACCCCCTCCAACCCCATGCGCCCCCTCATCCCCAACCCCCTCCAACCCCGCTCAACCCCAACCCCCAACCCCCTCCACCCCAACCCCCAACCCCCTCCAACCCCATCTTGCGCCCCCTCATCCCCAACCCCCTCCAACCCCGCTCAACCCCAACCCCCAACCCCCTCCAACCCCGCTTAACCCCAACCCCCTCCAACCCCGCTCAACCCCATCTTGCGCCCCCTCATCCCCACCTCCTCCTCCACTCAACCCCCAACCCCAACCCCTTCCGACCCCACTCAACCCCACCTTGCGCCCCCTCATCCCCACCTTCTCCTCCACTCACCCCCACTACAAATCAAGGTAATTAGAGAAGCGGTCTTCATGTTCGGCTATTGCTCAGGGAGTGAATAAACATGCTGCTGCAAAACCTCATAAAGGGAACGTTGGAGCTGAAGAAAGTGGTACTGAGATGATGATAAATTGACTGACAATGCTATAGATAGGGCTGGATAGGAAGGACTCGTTCTAGAATGATCTGAAGAGCAGCCGGGAGGTGAAAAATCGCACTCTGAACAGTCCTCGAAATGGGGAACCGGTATGGGATAAAAGTGTGCAGGGTAAAAAGTAGAAGCGGAGAAAAGATTCTGCCATGTGCCAACAATCATCCAGGAAGACTACCCATTTTTGGGACTCAATTCAAATCGAGGGAATAATTGACCTACCCTCCAATTTTGGGTAAGCAACCGGCGCGTGAAGTGTGGACGTGAATATTCGGCAAGGCTCTCTTGGCCTATTGAGGCCTATAAAACAAGGGATTTGTGCTCATTTGGGTACACACTTTTAGTACATTTTCGGAGTTACTTTGACGCGTGTATACGTGCAGAAGTTCTCTCTAGCACTTGGTGGTTTCAAGCCTATTGTAGGAGCTACTCTGTAGTGTCGATTCAGAGGGTAGGCTTCTCAGTGGAGGGCTATGAGCACTAAAGTGTAAGAGAGTGTCTTGGATTTTCTTTCTTTTCTGTGAGACACTATTGGTGTTAATCTCTATTCTCTTGAGCAATTCCTTCATCATTTGTATTGATCTGTATTTATCGGCATAGAGTACCACGAAGCTCTGAGCATTAGTTTTTTTTTTGAACATTTCCTTGTCAAATCTTGTAATCATCTGAATCGAATCAAGACGTGTATGGTCTTCCTTGGTCGATTGTTATTCATATTTTCTGAAGTATGTACCACTCTGTGCAATCCGTGTTATCTACCTGTTCACAGAAATGTTAAAGGGTATATTTCCCTAAAGAGAACCCCCCTTGAGTAGGTGATGTACTGGACGTGTTTAGTTTTCATTCTCTACTTTTGTTAAAAGCGGATACCCCAGTACCTCCTCTACAGTTTGGCACGCACGGTGGGACCTTTGCATTTCTGTGAGAGGGTTTTTCGCCCTATTGTATTTGCGAGTAGGTACATGACCCATACGCGGGCGGATAAGGAGTCTCATCGTGAACGGAAGCGTCTCAACAAGTTAGAAATAACCACAACCAGTGAGCCTACCTCTCCTCCACCATCCTTGAATCTATCCATTGATTTGGGAGTAACACCATTATCAAAAGAGAAACATAGGAGAACCTTAGATTTTTCCTCTGATACTTCAGAAGAGGCGCCGGCACCAATGGAGGATCTCTCCCATTTACTCTCTAGGTTGAACATCAAGTTTCCTACATTTAAAGGATTGGCTTATGAAGATGCAGATGACCACGTGAGGAGATTCGTCTCGTTATGCCGTGGAAGAGGATTGCAGAACCGGGAGGATGCAATGTTGGTGCTCTTTCCATCCACTTTGGAAGGCCTTGCAGACAAGTGGTATAGCCAGTATGCAGATGGGCACTTCACTACGTGGGAGGCACTAAAAGCGGCATTCGCGCAGACATTTCGACCAAGCGACTCCTCAGAACGAGCTCTAGATCAGCTAGAGAACCTAAAATTACGAGCAGGTGAATCCTTTCATGAATTGCACACTAGAACTAAAGCACTCGTTTCTCGTTTGCCTCATGCTCCAGGTGATTTTTTAGTCAAAAAATGGATTGAGAAGGCTCTGCCTAAGTCATCTCAACAAAAGCTTCGAGAATCCCTCAGACTAGATGCAACACTTGATGATTTTGTTGCAACTGCATCACGCATTGAGGAGGCTAGAATACATTTTGAAGTGGAGTCTCAACCAAATTATGCATCCGATTTGGATCCGATCGGGCAACTCAGGAAGGAGTTGGAAGCCTTAAGAATGCAGCAAAGTCGCCAAGAAGAGAAGGTCATACCGCCACCCTCAACCCATAATGTGGATGAAGTGTCTCAACTTAGGCGTGAGCTTGAAGACTTGCGGACTACCCAGGACATACGAAGACAGGTTTGGTGTACAATATGTAATAATAATGGACATTCCAATGTAAATTGTCCTAACAGAGTCAGTTGTCAGTTCTGTGGCAAAGAGGGTCATGAAGCAAGAGACTGCTACTACCTTAAGGGGACACAACAGCGAGGTAACTATCAAGGTGTAGATTCATATTATGCTAGCACTTCTAATGCACCTAATAGAGAAGAGACCCGCCCAACTCGGCCTAGATACAATCGGCCCCTAATGTGTTACCGTTGTGGGGAGTATGGCCATATGCAGAACAGGTGTTCTCTTCCAGAGGATGCACCCCCTTGTCAGCACTGTCCAGATGCTAAGGATCACTACACCAGAGATTGCCCAAGAGGTCGTCCGGCTCCTATTCACATGATTGCAGTCTCCCCACCTGTAGAAGGTATGACAGCTCAATCTTATGTTGTTTCATCTTCATCCATGCCAATGATGACCAGAGCCAGGCAAGTGGCAGTAGCCCAAAAGGAGGAACAACAAGGACTCAAAGATAGAGTTGTAGAAAAGAGGGTGGGATGGAAGGACCAAGAAGAAATGGAAGAAGCTTATGAGAGGGCAACTACTTTGCTGAAAGATCAACCAACGAGTACTTCTGAAGGCAAGCAAGAAGTGGACATTGAAGAAATTTTGAAAGGTATTCATCATAAGATTAGCCTGTATCAACTCATAAAGATAGATCCTAAAGTAAGAAGTGATCTGCTGAAGATTATACATTCTGCATGCTTGTGCCCACCTTCTAGCATAGATGGTTTTATGGTGGACTTTCCTCCCGCACCCTTGGCTGATTATCAGAGCTCAAGATTATCCGTTTTAATCAAGGATGAAGCTCTAGCAGGTGTTATTATAGATGGAGGTTCCGGCATCAATTTGATGCCTGATTTCACTATGAAGAAACTAAGACTCAATCCCACAAAGGCAGCACCCTTCACAGTCACTTTAGCAGATCAACGTCTGGTTGCACCAGTGGGCATTGTTGAAAAGGTACTTATGATAGTGCAGGGTTGTCATTTTGTTTTAGACTTTGTTGTCATTGCCCTGCCTCAAGAGACCTCATACCCTCTACTCCTGGGAAGGCCTTGGCTAAGGCAAGCAAAGGCTCTACAGGATTGGGGAAAGAACAAATTATGGATTTCCACATGTACTAACAATCAATTACAGATACATTTGGAAGAAGGATCAGACATCAACAAGGCTACTGGATATGCAATGGAAACTCAGGTAATGCCTTCAGAAGATGATGCCCTATTAAGTTGGATGATGGGAAGTGCAGAATGCTGCACCGTGGAGATATGTGAGGTAAATGAAGATTTTGCAGAAGCAACACAAGGAGGACGGGAAGAGGGAAAAACTGATGTTCTTCACTTGAACAAAATAGAAAAGAGTAAGCAAGGAAGTCAAGCTTATTTTTTGCAGGCACCTCCTGAAGGACAGAAATCTCCAATTGAATCAGATAATCAAAATTCAACACTTAGCGCCACTAAGATGGTATGTAGGAAAAAGGCAGGTAAACATGAGGAATCAGATGATTTTATGCTTGCAGGACCAGAAAGAGACAAAGTTGTGCCTGCATCTGGGGAAGATAATTGCGACCTTCAAGAACTTCCATTCTCAGATATACCCTTAGGATGGATCAAGGAACAAATTGTGGATCATAAATTGAACTTTGCTCCTGCATACAGTGGAGATGAACTTTCAAGTGAGTCCAATTCTGAAAAGTTTGTTCAAGAAGTAAATCTTGGAGATGAAGAGAATCCTCAGATGGTTCACTTGGCTGCTTGGTTATGGCACTATCCGCCTTTATTGCAGAAGGTAACTTCCCTACTTTTTACCTATAAAAGTGTCTTTGCATGGTCCTATAAAGACTTAATAGGGATACCTGAGGAGCTTGGATTACACCGAATACCCTTAGTGGAAGGAGCTTCACCTGCAAGAAGTAGGCCTTACCGACTTAATCCAAAGTATGCAGAGGCAGTAAAACTAGAAATCACAAAATTGGAAGAGGCAGGTATTATTGTTCCGGTAGAACACTCACGATGGCTTTCTTCCATGGTCATTGTACCAAAGAAAAACGGCAAAATAAGAGTATGTGTTGATTTTCGTGCCTTGAATAAGGTAACTATTCAAGATGGCTTTCCTCAACCATTCACAGAGCAGGTGCTTGAAGAAGTAGCCGGACACTCTTTATATAGTTTTCTTGATGGATTCAGTGGCTACAATCAGATAGCCATTCATCCTGAAGATAGAGACAAGATGGCTTTTGTTACACCATGGGGCACATATGTTTATACCCGTATGGCCTTTGGCTTGAAGAATGCACCAGCATCCTTCAATAGGACTATGTATCTCATACTAGGGAAATGGTTAACCTCATTTCTGCGCATTTTTATGGATGATTTTTCAGTATTTTCAGGAACAGACAAGAGGGCAATAGTTCAAGATTTCAATAACCATTTGGATAATCTAAAGGAAATCTTTGATGACCAAAGGTACTCTCCTGGGCCACATAGTATCGGTTGAAGGGATAACGGTTGATCCGGCAAAGATCACTGCTATCCTTTCCATGCCAATTCCACAAAGCCCAAAGGAAGTGCAAAGTTTCTTGGGCCATGCAGGATATCATAGACGATTTATCAGAATGTATTCAGAAATAGCTAAGCCTTTGTCTAGGCTTACAAGTAAGAATGTCCCTTTCTCATGGACTCCTGAAGCTGAGAAAGCATTTTGCGAATTAAAATTAAGGCTATGTACTGCTCCTCTTTTAACTGTTCCTAATTGGTCATTAGAGTTCCATGTACATACAGATGCCAGTCTTCATGCAGTTGGAGCAGTCTTGGCTCAACCATCATCACAGAAGATAGACCAACCTATCGTTTATGCTAGCAGATTGCTTACCAAAGCAGAGAGGAACTACAGCACTACTGAAAGGGAAGGTTTGGCTATCGCGTTCGCTCTTCAAAAATTCCGGCATTACCTCTTAGGTGTGCATTTTATTGTCATAACTGATCATCAACCTTTGAAGTACCTGATTAACAAGCCCAGAGTAGCTGGAAGGATTTGGCGATGGTTACTCCTATTTCAAGAATTTAATTTTGATATTCATATTAAGCCAGGAAAAGAGCACTACATGGCAGACCAAGTATCCAGGACGGCAATGAGCGAAAAGGCAACAGGTATTAATGACGAATTGGTGGATAGCAATCTTTTTCTAGTAACAATTCGAACTGGTTGGTATGATGAAATTCTTCATGTTCTCACTACTGGAAAGATTCCAGAACACTTGACATCTGTAGAAAAGAGAAGATTGCTCCTGAAAACCAAAGCATATTCTCTTATAAATGGAAATTTATATAAATACTGTCAGGATGATATATTGAGAAGGTGTGTCTATCCAGAGGAGGTAAATCTTTTGCTAGAAGCTGCACACAGTGAAGGACATCTAAAGGGGGAAGAATTGGCTCATAGAATCATCCACAAAGGTTTATGGTGGCCTCACATTTTCAAAGATGCAATCAAGTTCGCCAAAGAATGCCACATCTGCCAGAGGTGTGCTCCCGCGCCAACGAGATTGAATTTCCAACCATTGGTCATATCTACAGGATGGCTCCCATTTGAACGATGGGGTCTTGATTTCATAGGGCCAATTAGCCCAACTGGGCAACCAGGAGGTAAAAAGTATATTTTGATGGCCACATGCTATGCCACTAAATGGATAGAGGCTAAAGCTACTCTGGACTGCACGGCTTTAACAGTAGCTAAATTTATGTATAAACGTATTTTCTCAAGATTTGGTTGCCCACTGGAGATTACTAGTGATAGAGGCACACATTTTGTAAATCAATTGCTCCAGTTTATATTTGACAGGTACAAGATCTTCCATAAAAAATCTTGTGCCTATTACCCAAGGGCGAATGGCCAAGTAGAGAGTTCCAATAAGATTTTGATTGGACTACTTCGCAAATTATCTTTTGATCATCAAAGCTCTTGGCCACTACCACTAATTGGTGCAATTTGGGCTTTCAGAACCACGAAGAGGGGAACCACAGGGGAAACTCCATTTCGTTTAGTTTATGGAAAAGAGGCATTGGCACCATTTGAGTTCATTATCAGAAAGGAAATAGGAATCAAAACCATTGGAATTGAACCCCCCATTCAGAGATTGGTGGCATTAGAAGAATACAAAGAAGAAGCAATGCAAAAACTTCAGGTAAAACAAGAAGAGCGCAAAAGACTGCATGACAAGTATCTGAGGTCCAATGAAGTACAAGAAGGATCTATGGTTTTAGTACATCAGGTCCCAGCAATTCCAACCAAACTGGCACCCAAATGCATAGGACCTTACACGGTGATAAAAGTATTACCTCATGGAGCAGTACATCTAGAAGATTTGCAGGGTAAGAGGATACCCTTGGTCAATATTTC